>JALLBE010000295.1:0-18987 GCA_036939795.1 Thalassiosira mediterranea
CAGAGCACAGGAGTGCAGATTTGAATGTCTCAACTAGTAGCATAATAACAGTTTTCATTGCTTGGTGCATTGCTTGGTGCATTGGGTCATGGTGCAAATCTAGGCGGCGGAGCCTCTGGCGGCTGCGTGGCTCCATCTTCACTCTTCACCTCCGCTCGCTCCCTGGCAGATTCAAAGCAGAAGCTTTCCGCGTCGCCGGGAGTGATAGGCAGCCGCTTTGGGAGCAGGCGTAGCGACTCTTCCGGCACGCTTCCGGGCGCGCGGGTGAAGCCAGAGCCTGAGGATATTTCTGGTTTCGTTGCGAACTGTCGAGGCGGCGACAGTTATCTCGCGACGATGAGCGCTGTGTTCACTCAGGGCCATTGCGATGAATAGCCCTTCGCCGCCCGGAGAGAATGTCTCGGATGTCGATTATCGCGTCATCGGCCTGTCGCCCCAATATTGGTCCTACACGCCACTATTGATAGGGGATCTGATCGGGCTCCCTCTGATCAACGGGGTCGATTGCTTCGTCGCCCATGAGGCGAAACAAGTCGATAACGACTCAACTGACGGCGAAGGGGGCCGTCGCGATCCGATTGTGGACGATCGAGTCAATCTAGGCGATGGGTATGTCGCCGATCGCGAGAAAGAACAATCTTCAAGCGGGACCGATCGCAAATCCTGGCGCATCCTGCCCCTATCCCGAGTCCTCCTCAGGGGCATCGCCACCGCCGTCGATAGGCGCCCAAACGGATGTACCCTCATCGTCCTCGACGACGGGACGGGGTCGATCGATTGCCGTTACTGGGACGATTGCCACGATGGCGTCAGCGCCTTCAACCTGCCCGCGCTCCTGCCCGAGCACGGGCGAATCGACAAGCGCCGTGGATTTAGATTCGTCGTGGGGGACTCCTTGGAGGTCATGGGTAAAATCAAGTCGTTGACCCCGGGCGAAGTGTGCAGCAACGATGGCGAGTGTGCATTGTCGGGCGACTCCCCCGTTCCGCTGGATATCAGATACGGATGCGTCAGAGAGGTGCACGCGACATCGGTGTGCTTGATCGGCGAGGGCGAAACGAGGATGGCGAATCAGTGGAACGGAGAGATCGTTCACTGGATGAAGTGCATGGACTTTTCGAGAAGGTTCTCGAGCCAGTGCTCCGCAGATGATGCTGGGGAAAGTGGTGACATTATCAGGAATGGCAAGGCTGTACTTCCTCTCCTTGGGAAAACGATATCTTCGTCAATACTCAACGGCGGATGCAGTGAATTCTCAAACTTGAACGAGGGAAGGGGCGCAAACAGTGTCCTGCAGAGGAAATGCTGTCAGACTCCAAACAGGTTTCGCAAGGCCTTCTTTTGTTGTCACTGTGAAGCGACATTTGAAACGTCTGACCCGAGCTTCCGCTTTCGAGACGCCGTTTTGCATCGACTGCTGGATGCGGAGGGCAGTATGAAAAGCTGTTCCGATTTATCCCACCCTTCTGCCGTGGAAGATTGCATGGATTTATTTGGCGCGGATTCCGATTCAATGCCTCCGCCATTCCTGTTCACATTCCAATCTCTCTACACTGACGAGGGCTTATTGCGCACCGCGAGCGAGGTTGTATCATCTTCGAACTTGCCTGGGGCCAGTCCGCAAAGACTTGTTCGCAAAACTTTTGCAGCGTTGGTGAATGATGGTATTTTGAGCCTATACGATCCAGAAGAAGATTTATACATATTGATTTCTCGGTCAAGGGTGATTGAACCTTTTCTTCTTCGATCGAAGGGCTCGGAGAATGGTGGCTCCGGGGTAGGGCAATGCATTCCTCAACCATTTTTCCTCAGGAGTGTTCCAAAGAAACGAATCGCTGATCTTACTAACTGGATTGAAGATACAAAAAGTAGCTCTCAAAGGTAGTTGTGATGAATCAAATCAAACACAATTACATGTACAACGCTCTACTCTACAATGCTGGAGTACTATTCTGACCTTTACCCTGCACCAACTTCTCCCTGCGAGAAGAGGGTTGTGACTGTATCAGACATTTGTTGTATTGATAGAAGATGCTCCGCAGAACCCTATGACATCCCATCCTAAGAATCATCTAGAGAAGGTCCGCTTCGTACTTCTGTCTCTGATTACCTTTTTGTTGTGGTATCAACACTGCTCAGCTTGTAAGAATCAAAGCTGAATGTGGGATAGCATTGTCATTCTGGTGCTTCAAGCACTCTCCCGTACAAGGTGCTACGGAAGGTGCCCTGAATGATATGAAGAGGGCATTCATATTGAGCACAACTTTTCATAAAGCCATAGGTACATCTCTAAATACTCTACATTTAGTGGAAATTAGAACATCTGAAGAGCCTTTTCAGAATCAGCCTCTTCTTCTCTGTTCTTGTCTCCCTGTCTGTGGTCATTTACTCTCCTTGATGTCTCAATAGTGCCAGGACTTTTGTGCAATCCCCCCTAGACTCATTCTCCTTGAGGCAGAGTTGCCTTGTTCATCTTCGCCTGTAACTGCGCCTCTTCAGCTTTATATTCTCATTTGCCGTCAAGAGTCTCATACTCCAGTAAATTCTTCCTCTCATTCACAATCCTCAATAGGGGCTTCCGTAGATACACTGGGGGCGTCTCCAATACGTGGCGACTCGGCTTCCGGGAACTCATATATTGGTGTAGCTGTCTTGTGCTGCCCCTCGGTTTCGACAATGGCGATCCCGTGCGCCTCGTCGAGGCCATGCAGACGCACCCGTTCGAGAGATGCTGCAATGGTGGCAGATGAAGGGTCCTTCTCGCAGACGACTACTCCCTCGAGATTATGGCCGTCGCAAAAGGAAGTAGCGGCCACAGCAGCTGCAGCAGGATCCTCCTTCATGGTCGGGGCCTTGTAGAATGTGATAGGGGTTTCGAGCAGTTTGATCGGGGTTGGAGGGGCCTCAGTAGGTGCAGTAGCACCATTGGCATCGACACGATCGGAAGGCGAGGCTGACGCGTCAGATTTATCGTTTGAATCGTCGCGAGTTTCTGCCTGTTCCAAGTTCGCCATTCTGGATGCAAGGCTCGAGATCATGGTTGAAACGCCACTTGAAACCTCTTTGAGGAGCACTGACGTCTTGTCAATAATCTCCGCGAGTTGGTCATCGCCCTTCTTCTCTTCGGCCCTCATAACGGCTTCCTTTGCCTCAAGATTAGCCATTTCCTCTTCATCAACCTTGATCAATCTAATGTACTTTCCCCAGCCCGAGGCCGGAAAAGTCTTTCTGTTCTTTTTCTGGTCAACATCGAATCGCAGGTACATATCACCCTCCTCTGATTTCTCCGTTACGATCGCATAAGCCCATCTATGTCCTGCTCGCAGAATGAAAGCGGCGTCACCTACTTGGAGTGCTTTCGCCTCTTCTGCCGCGGTTTCGCGGGAGGTCGCGGCATCGAAGTGATTGGGCCTGGCCTCGACACCAGGGGAGTAAGTAGGCAGGCTGAAAGGGGATCTAGACGCCGCCATGTTGATTGCCGTTATTTACGCGATATTGTATGTAGGCATTGATTGTTAAAATGTCATTCTGCACGCGCAGGCGATCTATTGGTACGAAAGAGGCAGCAGCGCTCTACTGGTGTACATATGTGAATGTAGAGGAGATGGCTTGGCAGCTTTTCTTAGATAGAGGGTGGCATCAAAGTGAATTCAACTTAAGAAAATGGTCGCCGGACTTCGTTGCTTTGGGCGTCGAAGCATACTAATTCCAGAATTGGCAGCGATTTGAGTTTCGGTCGAAGTCCACTCTATGTGTGCACATTCATGTCGGAATCAGTACATCAATCATCTCGACAGCAAGTATGTGGCCATTGGCCATAGGAATCATAGGTACCTACCTACCTACGATACCGACATAATGTACATACCTGTTGAGCAGGCAGGATGTGATCACCATTTCATGGAGGCATATCATGTTGGCACGGTGGCATTATGTATGTTGTAGTGGATAGGCGGAGAAGTACAAGTACAACGGAGATGAACGGTGAATGACACCAGGACCAGGACCATGTTAGACAAAGGCTGAAGTTGAAATTGAATATTTGTGCATGTATCTCCTGATCCTCCTGCATTGTTCGAGCCAAACTGGATGCACATGTAACTGATATGTGTTGGTGGGGTCGGTAATGGGTTTGAAGTTTAGATACAAGCACTGGTGTCAATATTCATCCGGCTACTTGCGTGAGCCGTGTCAGTAGGCTCTCGTGTGTATGATCTTGCACACCCCTCGATTGGCCCGTGCTTCGATTTTGACTTTAAATTTTGAAATCTCGGGCCAATTGAGATTGAGGGGTGTGCAAGATCATACACATGAGAGCGCTCCCACTACCGCTTGTGATCACTCAAGTAGCACGATGAATATGGTGAATTATGATTGTGCATGCAGAGGTGCATAGTGCGGGTACCACAGATTATGCAGATAATGCCCCCCAACCTGCGGAGTTGTCTTGACTTTGGATTCAAAGTGTGTTTCAGTTTCAGAGGCTCGGGATTGGGAGGTGTGCAACTGGACTAGTTGTGTGGGATCGATATATCTAGTAAATTACCTAGTAAAAACCACGCAAAATCGTATTACCCGTTTCAAACGAGTGTACGAGTTTTGCCGGTTTCAAAATAAATCTAGACGAGCGACTTTCGATTTTTCGTGCAAACCCCGAATCTGGCCAAAACGCAGCTCTTCGTGCTCACGTCGCCTCCCTAGCCTCGGATGACAGCCAGAGACACCGCAGATCAACTGCCGCAGACCTCCTCTGTCCACTGATACCCATATCTAGCTTATCGGCCATCTATTGCCCTTGCTCGAAGGGCCGCTTTCAAGAGAATTTTGGATTCATTTCGAGTGCACAGACAAGCGCGTGCGTGTGATGCACGCGTCCAACAATCAAAAATTCTCTTGAAAGCGGCCCTTCGAGTGAGGGCAATAGATGGCCGATAAGCAAGATATGGGTATCGGCGGATAGAGTCTAATAAGGAGGTTGATGGCAGTCAATCTGTGGTGTCTCTGGCTGTCATCCGCGGCGAGGGAGGCGACGTGAGCACGAAGAGCTGGATTTGGCCAGATTCGGGGCTTGCACAAAAAATCGAAAGTCGCTCGTCTAGATTTATTTTGATACCGACGAAACTCGCGCACTTGTTTGAAACTGGTAATACGTGAAAAGTGTCTACGCCGCTAACAAATGGGGCCCCCATCTGTGCAAGGCATCTGCTACATTTTGGTGACACGGACACAGATCTGATCCCTCATCCTCTGTTTTATCTTTATCCTCTGTTTGCCTAGGTCTAGGTTGGGCCAGCCCATATCGCCGTTTTAGGAACACTAATGTGTTCATTTAACTTCAGACTACCAGCCACAACAAATGGTCTGGGGCCAATAAACGGCGAAGATTCCACGTGGAGGGGTAGACGTGCACAAAACCCATGACAACGCGCGAGAAAAATCTCAAGATCGCACATCACATCAGCTCCACCCCTCGCCCAACCATCGTAGCGACGGCCCTACGACCCCCCACCCCCATTGTCGGAGACCTTGAGATCAATTGAGTCCTTGAAAGGTGTCCGACATGGTGGTCAATGGTCCCGCGCCGTCACCCGGCTCCTGGGGCGACCGGGCGGTTGTATGGCACCATCGCAAGCAAAGCAACAATCGCGCGCGTCGAGATCGACAGCATGCCCCGACCCCGTGGTCAGGCCTTAAGGCCAGCCGCGCCCGGCATTGTCACCCACCGATCGCGCCCAATTGCTTCAGTACGACCGTAGAAGCAATTGACGTCAATCGGAGGCTACCAAAGTGGTTGTGGAGGGCTAATACAGCCCCAGCGGCCATAGTTAGATACTACACACAAAACTACTGCACATCTAACATTTGAACGCCGACTTTGTGGCACTGTATATGTATAATGGTTATAATAGTAGTTAAACTAAAGCTCTGGCTCTGATGAAACCGAGCGAGTTCTTAGTCAGCAAGACAATGAACCGAAGGACCACAGTGTCGGCCGGGTGATGCCCCCGCCCCCCCGCCACAGAGGTGATGATTTCGTGGATCTGACGGGGTGGCATTGTAAAAGTACTTTCGAAAAAATAACATTCAATATCATTCAATACTATTGTCAATACCCCATCGGGTAGAAGTATGCATATACTGAATTTCATGAAATAATTTAATTTCTTCGCTACTGAAATTTTTGACATGCATGCGAAAATATTTTTGCTCCTTTTTTTACCTCATTCACCCTTTGATCAGGGCCAATTGTTGGGCAGGGCCAATTGTTGTGGTCGGTAGCAGACACCAGATTGTGTGGCACACACCAGTCCAGTTGATTGAGATGACATTGGTGTTTGTTCACTTGTATTTATCAAAGATGTACTCTTTAGCACTGTTTTGCTGTGTGCTGCAAAAGAAATCTACTCATTCATCTCCATGGTAACTACTTTTGTTCCTAGTCATAGGTTAGGTATAACATGGCCCACAATCCCTTAAATGCAAATGGTGGACGTCGTATTACAACTTTTTTGGAATTAGTTCAAAATAGCCAACATGCACAATTGGACATATTAAATCATGAGGGAAAAGCCATAGCCTACCATAGCCTTATGTCACATGCAGTCACAAGACTTGTGCAAAAAGTGTCGGTGCAGTGTCCGCACAATTCCTGGGTGAGGAGGCTTGAGCTCGAGCTCGAGCAAGCGAACTCCCTCCATCATGTCTGACCTGACGGTGACGGAAGTACAGGGGATACTCAGTGTTGCTGATAATGCTGCTGCTGATGTGCTGCCTCATCAAAAGCAATAGACGAGACATGGTTGAGGGGGCGGGCAATGTCCAATGTCTATCTACTGCTACTGTGATGGTGATGTGAGTGTCTCTTGCAGGTGAATCGACTCTAATCACGAACAATAACGTGATAAATCACGGTATGAATGGTATGAATCACGGATCGGAGATTCGAATCTCCGCTCAACCACTCCCCAGCATACACATTACCTTTTACTACGCGCGAAATACCAAAATTTAGTAGAGATCAACAAAGAGAAGGATTCGTAATTTTTTCCTTTGACGGGGAATGAACCTCGAAGCTTTCCCCATCGACGGCCAGACTACAATGACACCCCCGTATGTATGTACAATACCTTGCATGCTTGCTCTTCCATGCACTCTGTGCAAACACGTGGCAGCAAGCCATCCACCCAGCGAATCACGGCATCATCGAGCGAAGCTGTCCGCACCGGACGGATTGCTTTGGATGGATCACGTGAGCTCCAACCGTGCTGCTCCAACCAACGCGAGATCCAACGGATCCTCGCCATGGCACGATGCTGCGGTCAGTCCAGTCTTTTGCTTCTGCTTCAATAGCACCAGCCTATCCCCTTGTTTCATCGTCTTAGCAATCAATAGAAGAACGTCAAGATGGTACGTTCCGCCCTGGGCCCGGTGGAGTAATGGTCCTGATAGCAGCGAGGGGTGGGGGGGGGGGGGGCAGGGAACCGCGGCAATGGCGTTGGGCGCATGACTCGCAAGTCAGCGCAGTAGCCATCGACCCACCCAGCAGCCAACCTCGCGGAGGCATTGAGAGTACTCTTTCAAATCGTTCGAGCTGCGCGGTCAATATGTTGGCCATCGGTTTCTGGGCACTGATTACCATGGTTTGCCCTCCCCATATGGCACCGTTCAAAATTGAGTTTCCATGCAATAATTTTTACGCACATCAACCTCTCATGACGAATCTTCCCATCTCCGTCTCCTTGATGCTACTGATGCGCTTGGAAAATGTTGACGATAGGTGAACTTCACGGTAGACCAGATGCGTGCCATCATGGACCTGAAACACAACATCAGGTCCATGTCCGTTATTGCCCACGTCGATCACGGAAAGACCACTCTGACGGACTCCCTTGTCCAAAAGGCTGGAATTATCTCCGCCAAGGCCGCCGGTGGAGCCCGTTACACCGATACCCGTAAGGATGAGGCCGAGCGTGGTATCACCATCAAGTCTACTGGAATTTCCATGTTCTTTGAGTACGACATTAAGGCAGGAGAGGTTGCTAAGCTCAGTGAGGAGGAGGAGGCCGCCCAGAAGGCTGCCATGGAGGCCGCCCAGGAGTCTGACAGCAACGTGAGGATCACGGAGAACTCCTACCTCATCAACCTTATCGACTCCCCCGGTCACGTTGATTTCTCGTCTGAGGTCACTGCTGCCCTCCGTGTGACGGATGGAGCCCTCGTCGTTGTCGACACCATTGATGGAGTGTGCGTCCAGACCGAGACTGTGCTCCGTCAGGCTATCAGCGAGCGTGTCCGCCCCTGCCTCATGGTTAACAAGGTTGACCGTGCTCTTCTTGAGCTTCAGCTTCCCGCTGAGGAGCTCTACCAGGCTTTCTGCCGTGCCATTGAGTCCGTCAACGTGATCGTTGCCATGTACAACGACGAGGCCCTCGGTGATTGCCAGGTTGACCCCACCAAGGGAACTGTTGCCTTCGGATCTGGTCTCCACCAGTGGGCCTTCACCCTTAAGCGCTTCGCCAGGACCTATGGAGAGAAGTTCAACGTCCCTGAGGAGAAGATGATGGCCAAGCTCTGGGGAGACTGGTACTTCGACCCCGCCCGTAAGGTGTGGACCTCCCAGAACAAGGACGGCAACCTTGAGCGTGCCTTCTGCCAGTTCATTGCCACTCCCATCACCACCCTCTTCGAGGCCATCATGGCTGAGAAGCACGGAAAGGTCAAGAAGATGCTAAAGGCCATTGGTGTTGAGCTCAAGTCTGACGAGAAGGAGCTTGTTGGCAAGCAGCTTCTCAAGCGTGTCATGCAGAAGTGGCTCCCTGCGGGAGACACTGTGCTTGAGATGATTGTGCTCCACCTTCCTTCTCCTGCCCAGGCGCAGAAGTACCGTGTGGACACCCTCTACAACGGACCCCTCGACGATGTCACCGCCACTGCCATCCGCAACTGCGACACCTCCGACGGTGCCCCCATGTGCATGTACATCTCTAAGATGGTCCCCACGAGTGATAAGGGACGTTTCTACGGATTCGGACGTGTCTTCTCCGGAAAGATTGCCACTGGCCAGAAGGTGCGCATCCTCGGACCCAACTACATCCCTGGAAAGAAGACCGAGCTTTGGGTCAAGAACATCCAGCGTACTGTCATCATGATGGGTCGCTACACTGAGCAGGTCCCTGATGTCCCTGCCGGAAACACTTGCGCCCTTGTTGGTGTTGACCAGTACCTCCTTAAGTCTGGTACCATTGTCACTGCTGATGATGCCCACACCATCAAGACCATGAAGTTCTCCGTCTCCCCCGTTGTGCGTTGCGCCGTTGAGCCCAAGAACTCCGCTGATCTTCCCAAGCTTGTTGAGGGTATGAAGCGTCTTGCCAAGTCCGATCCTATGGTTCTCTGTTACACCGAGGAGTCTGGAGAGCACATCATTGCTGCCTCTGGAGAGCTCCACCTTGAGATCTGTCTCCAGGATCTCCAGCAGGACTTCATGGGAACGGAGGTTAAGGTCTCTGACCCTGTTGTCTCCTTCCGTGAGACCTGTAACGCTAAGTCTGACCAGACCTGCCTCGCCAAGTCTGCCAACAAGCACAACCGTCTCTTCGTTGAGGCTGACACCCTTGGAGCTGAGCTCTGTACTGCCATTGATGATGGTGATATTTTTGCTCAAGCTGAGGCCAAGGCCCAGGGCCGCAAGCTCGCTGATGAGTTCGGCTGGGATGTTTCTGAGGCCCGTAAGATCTGGGCCTTCGGACCTGAGGGAACTGGCCCCAACCTTTTCGTTGATACCACCAAGGGAGTCAACTACCTCCTTGAGATCAAGGAGTCTGTTGTTGGAGGATTCGCCTGGGCTGCCCAGAACGGACCCCTTTGCGAGGAGCAGATGCGTGGCTGCAGGTTCAACCTGATGGATGTTGTCCTTCACGCTGATGCCATCCACCGTGGTATGGGACAGATCATGCCTACTTCCCGTCGTGTGTGCTTCTCGTCCTTGATGACGGCTGAGCCCAACCTTCTTGAGCCCGTGTACCTTGCAAACATCTCCGTTCCCCAGGATGCCATGGGTAACGTGTACGGTGTCCTGACCCAGAGGCGTGGACACGTGTTCTCTGAGGAGCAGAGGCCCGGAACCCCTCAGATGACCCTGCTGGCTTACCTCCCTGTGATGGAGTCGTTCGGCTTCACTGCTGACCTTCGCTCGAATACCGGAGGAAAGGCCTTCCCTCAGTGCTCGTTTGACCACTGGGAGCCCATGACTGGAACCGTCTATGGTGGCGGAAAGGTTGCTGACACTATCCTGGCTGTGCGTAAGCGCAAGGGATTGAAGGACGGAATTCCCGAGATCAGCCAGTACCTTGACAAGCTGTAAGCAGGTCATTGTAGGGGCTAGATAAACTTAAGATCATTTGTGAACGTAAATGGAATTCGCCAAGACTTTTTAGTTGTTCTGGTTTATGAAGATGGAAATGAAAACATTTACTGCCATACTCGGCCCAGATGCACTTGTTTGATCTACCTGAACACTGGGCAAGTGAACTTCATTCGTAGACATGTCCTGCCCAGCATGAGTCACGCATGGGTCCATCGTTCGGGTAGATTCTTACAGACTTTTCTGCACAGTTAGTGAGAACCAACTTACTACACAGCTATCACTTGAATGCATTTCCTATGAATAGGTACAAGTCTCCAAAAAATTATTGTTACTTTCTAGTTGTGTTGATGATTACCTTCTAGTAGCGAGGCATACTAGGGTCGACCTCCTTCTGCCATCGCATTATCCCACCCTCCAAGTTATACAGTCTGCTGGGATCCACGCCAAGCTCTATCAACCGATTGCACGCCTTCTTCCCCCTGACTCCTGCCTTACAATACACCAGCACCTCACCCTCCCTTGGGACGTGATCTGGCCGGACCGTCCTATGCGGTGCGACCGCATCTGTGAAGGGTAGGGCCACGATGTTGTTCTCTGTCTGCAGACGTACGTCCAGGACCCAGGGAGACCAGCCCTCGGTAAGCTTCTCCAGACAATCCGATGGAGTTATAGCATGAAATTCATCAGATTTTGGCCCGTCGTCTACCAGCGTCTCATCCATGGTTCTCCCGCCCGAGGACGGGCTTGCTTTGTTCGTCGTGGATGGCTTGGAAGCGGCAACCTTCGGGCCTGCGCAAAATCCCTGGTAGTCTATGAGCTCCGACGCTGGTTTCCTCTCCGGCGATCTCGACAGTCCTATCTCTCCAAACTTCATAGCTATCGCATCAAAGACAAGCACTCTCCCTGTCAAGAGGCCCTTCTCCATACCCAGAATGATCTTAACCACCTCCGTGGCCTGCAAACATCCCATGGTCCCTGGCAGCACTCCCAAGACACCTCCCTCGGCACAGCTCGGCACATCCCCTGGGGGTGGTGGCGTGGGCAATAAATCCCGATAATCCGTTCCACCCTTGTAGTTAAATGTCGATATCTGTCCCTCGAAAGCCAGGATGGCCGAGTACACCCACGGCACCCCCACAATGTCGCAAGCGTCGTTGATCAGGTACTTCGTTGGGAAGTTGTCACTGCCGTCCACAACCACATCCCACGGCACGTCGTCCGAGAAGCCCTCCCCGAGGATCCTCATGGCCGTCTCGCTCGTGAATTCCTCCTCGTACGTCCTGACGTTCACGTGGGGGTTGATGTCCGCGATGCGTCGCCTGGCGCTCTCGCACTTGGACACCCCCACGGTGGACGTGCCGTGTATCACCTGCCTCTGCAGATTCGACTCGTCCACCACGTCGGCGTCCACCACGCCCACGTGTCCCACCCCGGCTGCGGCGAGGTACAGGAGGCACGGGCTGCCGAGTCCGCCGGCGCCGACGACGAGGACGGACGCGTTCTTCAGGGCCTTTTGGCCGGCGACGCCGACGTCTCCGAGAACGAGATGGCGAGAGTATCGAGATATCTCTTCGTTGGTGAGATCGCTGCCCGCGGCGGAAGCGTGCAAAACGAGATCGTCCGATACCCTCCTCGAGCGCTGACTCGTCCGGATCCCGAAGGGACGTCGATGTAAAGCACCGGGTTGGGTCGTCCGGTCGCGCCCATGGTCGATGAAGGACGGTACCAGGGATATAGCGAGCGGGACAGACGACGCAAGCAGCACTAGCGCCGTCGCTGCCACCGCTCGCGAGGTCGCGACGAACGAAGATCGATGCCTTGCCATGGTCGTGTTACGATTTGAGAGTTGTGAGAGACTGAAGACTGAGGATAGGGAAGGGAAGAGGTCGGCACCGGCACCTCTAGAGATACCTGTCGATTGGGTCAGGAGATTTGGAGTTGTGCGGTCGCGTGCGTGAAAGATCTCACTCAAAGCAAAGGCACAAGAAAGATCCATTATCTGATCTTCCCGCAAGTATTATTACTAGTTCCTACATGATCTCTACGATAATGACGAATCTGATGCTGACACCCTCACGTCGCGACGACGACCACCACACAGACGAACATGACGAGCGCCATACATTCGTCGGCAACACAATCGATGATGTCCTCGGCACCACCCCCTCCTCCCGCCGCGGCTCCTCCCAAAGCACCTCCTCCAGCGGCGACGACGACTAAGAAGAGCCCGGCCAGGGAATCCAACCTCGCCCCCCTCCTCAGGCATTTCGCGGGCATAGAGGTCATCGTCGAAACGAAGCAGGGTCGGACGTTCCGTGGCAAGCTGCGCGAGGCGGACGCGTACATGAATCTCGTCCTCTCTCGCGCGGCTCGATCGAGAGGAGGCGCCCATCGGCAGCATCAGCAGAGTCAACAGCAGCAGCAACAGCGGCAGACTGCGCACCAGACTGGCGGGCAGGGATCACAAGGAGGGGACGAGCTGCCCTACGACCTCGTCCACATTCGCGGCCCTTCCATACGCTACATCGTCTTCGGCGCGAACGTTGACGTCCCGGGCGTGATTCGGGCGGGAAGGGATCGCGAGCGAGCCGCGGGAGACAGGTACAGGAGGGGGGTGAGGAAGGCTCCCAAGAGGTGACCTGGCTAGCTTGGAGAGCATTGCTCCTCGCGCGCATGGTAGGTTGATGAGGCTCTCGTGGGCATTGCTCTCAGTCTACACGTCCGCTTCCAATCGACGCCGCTCCTTCGCGTATGGCTTTGCCGCTGGGTTGCAGAAGCATCAACGGGCCCTCGTATCCTACCAGGCACCCACATCATTTTGTGGGCGAAGCAGAGTGATGGAAGTCATCCCATCAAAGCGGCCTCGCACTGAGGAACGAAAAGTTGGATCGTTGGCGATGAGCTCGTCAGACGAAGACGTGCATGCGACCATGTCTCCATACGAACGGCGCATGGGCAAATCGATCGCCCTCTGTTCGAAATGCAAGGGAGAAGGGAAGGTGAGGGCACCACTGTCCAAGAAGGAACGCGCTCGTCGCAAACGGATTCGGCAGAATGGCGGTTCGTTGGAGCAGGATACAACTTCAGATGCTGCTACCACCCCGCCTGCTATGAAGGCATGCGGCGCTTGCGATGGCTCTGGTCTAATTGCTGTGTCTCCTGCCACCGAACAAAGCTACGAGAAAGACGAAAGTAAAACCAATCAATCAGACAAGTCACCTCTGCGAGTGCACCCCGACGTCTCGGTTGCAATAGTAGGTGGCGGCATAGGAGGCATAGCTCTGGCCATTGCCCTCCGACATCGAGGCGTCCCCTGCATCGTGTACGAGAGGGACACATCCTTTGAGGAACGGAAACAGGGGTACGGACTAACGATGCAGCAGGGTGCGCGGGCTCTGAGATCCCTGGGTTTCTTTTCCCTCACTGATGGTGATGTTGTCGAGGGTGACGGCGAGGCCGACTCTTTACCACGAGCGAGGTTCGGGATCCACTCCACGCGTCACGTGGTGCACAAGCCAGATGGATCCATAGTGGGAGAGTGGGGCATGAAGGTCTGGGGCGGCAGGTTCGAGAAAAACGGGAGGAAGCATGCCAAGCGACAGAACGCGCACATCTCGCGACAGAACCTACGCAGGCTGCTGATGGAGATGCTGCCACCTGACACGATACGGTGGGGCCAAAAGTTCGCTGGATATTCAGAAGAGGGATCCTCATTGAAGCTTACTTTTCGACGCAGGAAGTCTGATTGTCATAGGATGGACGAAGGAGATTGCGAAGAGGATGTCACCACGAATGCTACTGTTCTCGTGGGTGCCGACGGTATTCGGAGCGCAGTCAGATCCAACAAACTTGGCGACGATCTGGCGCCGTTGCGCTTCCTGGGCTGCGTCGTCGTTTTGGGAATAGCCGCATCTCCGGTGTCATCCCTGACCGACGGAGAAACGGTTTTTCAGACAGCAGATGGGGTCACTCGTCTTTATGCGATGCCATTTGCGCCAAAAGGAGAGGAGGGCGACATTCTTCATACAGACGAAGGCAACGGAGGTTTGAGCATGTGGCAACTTTCATTCCCGATGGACGAATCTGATGCGAAGAGGCTGAGCAAGCTTGGACCGGCGGCATTGAAGGAAGAGGCATTGAAGCGGTGCAATAAGTGGCACGATCCGATTCCCGAGCTTTTATCACGGACACCTGAAGATCTGATCACCGGCTACCCCTGTTATGATCGTGCATTGCTGGATAAATCAGTGTTTCGAGAAGGAAACAAAACAATCAACGAGGATGGTAACTCATTTGTGACGATGATTGGGGATGCAGCACATCCTATGAGCCCATTCAAGGGTCAGGGTGCCAACCAAGCTCTGCTAGATGCCGTTCTCCTTGCTAGAAAGCTTTACAGTGTTGTTTGTGTCAATGAAAACACACCAGAGGGCGACATGGGCATCCAAACCATACGAGGCAAGATTCCAAATGCACTTGTAGAGTTCGAAGAGGAAATGCTGAAGAGGTCGGCGGTGAAGGTAGAGAAGTCAGCCGATGCAGCCAAATTTCTGCACACGTCAGTTGCGATAAGCGAGGGTAACGTCACAAGAGGAGCGGCTGCTGCTGTGGAGGATGCGGAGCGATGACACATTTGTTTTCGCTTCAGAAGAGGAACAACTTCTCCAGAGCCCTCCACTGAAGTCACTCTTGACGGCAAGACAAATCAACCACAAGTTGTTCCAGCCAGATCAAGTACATATGTAATCTTCTTTTATCTTGACAACTCACATCTGCCATTTGCCTGGTAGAAGGGGCATATTACATTTAGAGGCTGAATATTATCCCGAGCAGTGGAGAGCTTCCTTGCTGGCCCGGGCTCATCTGACTGTGTGGGCGGAGAGAGGGATCAGCTGTAGTTTTGTACTGGTAGTACCTCTAGTCTTGGGATAGTCCTTGAAACCTGTTCTAGCCTGTTCTAAATACAGCTAGAATGCCCCCTTTTCTGAACAGAAGCCCCCTAAAACACACCAACAGTGCCCTGCGACTGCCAGCGACACGACCACCGACCACCGCCGGCCCCCGGCCCCAGGCCCCCGGCCCCCCACATCGCACATCGCCACATAGGTACATTGCACATCACATCGCTCGGCGCAGCGCTCGGCTACCGGCCGCTATCGGAAGGTCTGGTCGCTCCGCCGCTCTAGGCTCTAGCGGAGTGCAGCGCGCGGTGAAACATGAGGAGGGTGTCGGTGCCATTGGGTGTCCGAAATGGGTTCACAAGGTCTCGCACAGCCGCCAAGTATGGATCTATTACACCAGAAACAACATCATTATGGGCACGTCATTTCCATCCGCAGCCATGTATTTCGACGATCGCGAGGGGTCGATTTGCCGGACCTGTCGACTCTTGTCGAGCCATAGAGACAAGCATAGAGCAACTGTACGTAACCCGTTCAGGTTTCCAGCTGCGCTGCTTCAGAGGGCCCTCTCCGCTGGCAACAAGAAAGAAGCAAAGAAGAAATCGAACGAAGCAAAGTAATTTTGTGATGGAGCAACAGAGAAAGAAGAGGCGGATGAAAAATCTCGCCAAACCAGCCAAGATGAAACGAATCTTAAGTGCTTGCGATTATTGGTTCAGCAAGAGAAATCTCGCAGAAGACGATTTCATCAAGCAGGAGCTCAGAGATTTTTCAGGCTACTTTCCACTTACAACGTTGGCTACTTTCCCAAAGCTGGAACATTGGGGCGATGACCTCGAGCTAATGTTTGATACGTTCAAGAGTGCAGCGGCTGCTAAGCGGTATCATGTCGTTATCAATCGAGAGATGTTTGGGAAGGTTGCAATGGAGCGCAAGCAGCGTCGAAGTCGTCCGCAACAAGGCAACCAGAGAGAGAAGCTTGTGCGTTTCTTAGAAAAAAGAAGAGAAGCCAGTTTGAGGAAAGAGGGTGATGGGAAGGATAAAGTCAAAGATCAGATAAAAGCAGACACGAAAACATTGGATGCAACTGTGAATGAGCTACTTGAAATATTTGGTGACATTGGGGGCGGTGAGCCGTCAACACAGATGAAAATAGTCGATGATGGTACCTCAAACCTTATGTATGCTTTGATACGACCAAAAAAGGTTACACCTGAGTACCTTGACGTTGATGCATCAGCAAATGATAATGATGTCGACGATGAAAGGGCTGACTCCGGCAACCCAGCTCGTCTCCCTAAGCCCAAGGGGCTTCCTAAATATGTCTCGCATCGAGACGTAGTTGTTATAAGGAGCGGAAAGAAGCTGGCTTCATTTTGCAAGCGATTGAATGCAATGATGAAAGAACTAGGGCCTGATGCTGCAATTGGGTTTGATGTCGAGTACTGTACACTAGAAGAGGACATCAGGGGCACATTGCCTGCAATGCTTTCGTTGGCGTCACCTGATCATAATAATGGTATTGTTGGTCTCATTTGGCTGGATAAGTTTCCAAATCATGGCAGGGATATGATTGGTGATCCCAATTGCGAAGAGCTGTTGTCGCTCCTGAGCAATCCATCCATCCAAAAGGTTGGCGTTGGAGCTAGCAAAGATGCGAATCACTTGGCTGCTTGGTGGGGCGTTACTGATCGAGAGTTCGTAAGCCACTACTTTTCTGGCATCATAGACCTGGAGGACACCTCTGATGATGGTGAGCTTAGTGAAAGGACCTTGCAAGATATTTGCGCGTTAGTTCTCGGGTGCGATTTGCCTAAAATCAAGGATAGGAAAGCTCGCAGTAATGCAAAGAGGAAAAAGAAAGGCAAACGTGTAAAGACGTCTCATTGGAGGACAGCTGTCCTAACACATGACATGAAAAGATATGCTGCAGATGATGCAGCCAGCTCTGTTGACATTTGGAAGAAGATGGTGGAAAACAAATTGAGCTAAAGGCACAAAGTGCTAATCAAATGTTTCATCTCCCTCAGTGATACCGTGATTTACTTTTGCATGAAGTGTCATAGCATGTCATGCGGCAATTTTCAATGATTGTGTTGTTATCCATGATATGGTAGGCGACGAATCATTCGTCGCAAGAAAACACTTGCATAACACCATCATTGCCGCAACTTATCAGCTTCAGCCTATCTCCAGCCCTTCCAACACCAAATCCGGTGTTGCTAGATCCAACAGCATTGCCGCAATCAACACCCCACACCAAACCTTCATGAACTCCATCAAAGGAGTGCACCGGAGTGCTGGATGCCAACCCCATGCCACAATCCCAGACCTTGACCGACCTATCAGAGCCGCACGTCGCCACACGTTTACCGTCGGGGAGCGGAGTCAAGTGCATCACCCACCCCTTGTGCGCGGCAATGGCGCAGGCAACGAGTTTCACCGGAGCCGACATATTCGTGTTCTCGTTGTTGCAGGACGCGTCGTATGAGTAGAGCTTCCCGTCGTCGTCCCCAGCAAAAAGCAGCGCTCCGTCAGGCCGAGAAAATGCCAATGCCCGGATCGGAAATGACGAATGGACCAATCGATGCATTCTCCTGAAGGAAAAGTCTCCCGCGTGGTAATAATCATCAGTCGTGGCGGAAGAGTAAATGTCAATGGTGCCATCCTTCCTTCCAACGACGAACGCGTTGGGTATGGTGGGATGAAATGCCAGCGACATGACGCACGCGTGTCCACCGCCAACGTTGGCGACGATCTCTCCTGGCGTCGATTCGGACAGGATTTTGATTTCTCCTCCAGCTGACGAGGAGGAGTCCCCCACTACGCCAGAGGAGCCCGTGCCATCAGCGCCAGGACGAGCTGCCAATACTCCAGTTTTGCACAGTATCACTGCCCCGTTGGCACATCCCAACGCGACCAGAACGTCTGTGTCTCTCTTTGAATAGTGATTTGCCAACGATGGCGGGCGAATGGCAAGGCTAGTCCCAGTGGCAGAATCGATTGTAAACTCTGTATGTGATTGAACGCATCTCGTCCCATCGCCCAGGGTGACCATCCCCGCACGCTCCGCCATGGTCGCCCCCTTTTCGACCAAGGCCGGATCCAGGCGGACCCACACGCACACCTTCCCACCCAGCTGCGAGGACGCGACGATTTCGTTTCCAGAGGAGGTATCCGCGCCGCAGTAATTCCTGGCAACGTCCAACGCGGCATACCCCAACGTCGCCGCACTCCGTTCCATTTCGCCGCCATTGTTAGGACAGTTGTCTTTGGACACCAATAATTCCGCACGCTCCACGCTCATGGCGGAAGCATCCAATACGGCGTCGGTGTCGGCGTCCTTCTCGGTGCGTTCGGCGAGCGAGAAGCATTGGACGGCGTTGGACGCGCCCGCCGCGAGGAGGCGCAGCGGAGACGTCTGCGTCGGCGACGGCGGTGCACGGCAGGGGGAGAAGCGAACTCGCCAGATGGGAGCCGGCGGAGGCGACTCGGAGTCGACCGACGAATCGATCCGATGGAGGGTCCGATAGCCGCTCATAGTGTCTCAGTCTGCTCGCTCAGATCTGACGCCGCAACTACAATACTGGCTCGCGTCGAGCGTCGAGGCTTGGTCGAGGGTCGAGGGTCGCGAGGAGGGTCGAGGCTTCGCGCGCGTGCCGGGGTGAGGAAAAGTGGCTGTAGGTCCGAGTCGAGTCGGCTCGTGACCGCTTGTGTCCC
>JALLBE010000296.1:0-18981 GCA_036939795.1 Thalassiosira mediterranea
TGCCTGCGAACGATCGCGACAGATCGCAAAACATGCAATCGTGTTGCGACAAACGTCCAGTTTACGTAGGAATAATAGGAAAAAGACGTAAACGCGCCTTCGCGGGTACGTCGTATAGGTGTCACGGCGAAAATCTAGTGTTCATCCACGCACCTTGATCCACCCGATGGATCTTATCTTCGACCTCTTGCCATACGTACCACATTGACAGCAATGCCAGAATGGTGTCTATTTTTGTCATGTGTGCTTTGTGGTTGATAGCGAGAAACTACTAGTCTGTTGTCCTGAAATTAGGAGTAAGTAATATGTAAAATCTTTTTTATTTGGTGTGATATTGATTACTCGATTACGAGATATTATTTAGGTATATTTGAAATTATTAATTATATTTTTCTACTATTTACTTACCCCTTCATGTAGTTGCCGCTTTTTATTGCCGTCTTCTGTCTTCTAGCTCGCACTCGACCACAACCGCCACAAACTCACTCGCTCTATCTCCGTCCGGCTCAATCCGCCCGACGACCCCCGCCGGCCCCGCCCCCTGCCCCCGCCCGCCTGGCCCGTCACCTCACAGTTTCTCGCAGTTACCCGCCTTGCAGGTGTTGCCGCCCTGTTGTCCGGTTTCCCCCCAGCCTCACCTCGGTATTCTCTCGCGCCATCGTCGTCGCCGTCGCAGTAGCAGACGCTGTCACTACAATATTGTACCCCCACCGGCGCTTCATCTACGGGCTCGTTGCTTGTTCGCGACGCACGCTCCTGATCACGCGTTTTGCCTTCTTTCCGCCATTGCCCTCGCGCTCGCCGGAACCGAAAGTCTGGGCTGGATAGAACTTTCATCACTTGCAACAGAAGAATCCGATTTTCGTATTTATCACTCAATCATGCCGACGAAAACAACGAAAAGGTGAGATGATCGACTGTTGCTATCATGTTTCACAGAAGTGTAGTTTATATCATGGAATATTATCTCATGAAAAATATTACATCGTTTCCGCGCAAATATTCCACACAGACGCTGGTCCGTGAACCTCAATCTGCAGGAAAATGACGTGGGGTACAGCGTCCTCCAGAAAAAGGCGGCGCCGTGCGACATGCGCCTAGTCCAATCCGCGGAGAAGGAGCTGGAGCACAAATCAAGCTACTCCATCAAGGACGACGCTGGAGCTAGCGCCGCGGAGAGCAAGAAGGCCATGGCCATCCGGGCGAGGAAACAGTCCAAGGCCACGTCGATCGCATTGTCGCCGGGGAAGCAGATAATGATGAACGGTTTCATGCTTTGGATGAGCGGGAAGAATCTCAACATTTTCTCCATCTCGATCACGACTATGGCGATCATGAATCCGGTGAAGGGAATCCTGAGCGTTTCCAATGCATTCAGATCGTGTGAGGACCCCGATGGGAAGGTGGATCTCACCAGCTCGAAAGCACTGTTTGTTCTGATGAATTTGATTTGGCTAGGTGTGGGATTGTACAAAATGGCCACCATGAAACTATTGCCGTTGACGAGTGCGGATTGGGAGGGGTATGTTGTGTGGAAGCATGTGATGGAAACAAGTTCTATTCCCCCGTGAGATTGGGGGTGAATACTTTCTCATACGAATCATGCTGGCGGATCGCGCAGAATGCTTTGTGTGGGGGGAGTATCAGCTTGAACAATTTCCTACGAGCAGCCCGCTGACAAGCATGTTTGGATGAAAAGGATGGAATTTATTTAGTTAGGCTTCTGGTCGGTAATACCGATAAGAAGTGTTGATGTAGACGAATTTTGATGAAACAAGCTCTTCACTGAAGAGTCTTCAGGCTTTTGATGCAATGATTTTCACACATTTGATGCAATTGATGGAATGAATGGACAGTGGTATAGTCCGGTTGGATCACGACGCTCCTGGCACGATACGGTACCGATGCTGTTCAAATCAGTTCGTTGCCCATGTTGTGTAGGAAGTGAAAGAAAGCCGCCTTCCCCCTCCATTCTGAATCGATAATGTCATTTGGTTCTTGACTTGCCAGCTGAGGCTTCTGATGCTGAGGAGAGGGGCCCACTTTAGGACTGCCCTCATCGTTGCTTTCGATGGAGAGGCACGCTTGTTCCCAGTGATGCTCACCCACTGTCTCGCGAAGAAGCTTCTCCATGGCTTGGGGTAAGGCAGCAAACTTTTTGTTGCCTGCCTTCTTCTGGCAATATGCCATTTTGACCACGTATTTGGCCTTGCTGAGCAGTTCTTTGTCGTGTTGTTCAAGGTGACTTTGATGAGGACAAGCGAGAGCACAAACTGTGAGACCGTGTGGCGCTCTGATGCTACAGATCGAGAGTCGCCAGATAACTCACTGCAGCAGGGACCTGACTACACTGGCAAAGACCTCAACTTTTGACGATACACGGCGCCCTTCCTTGAGAGGGGCCTTCTTCTGAGAATCAGACTTATGAGTGTTTACTCCTTCGGGACTCTCTTCGAAATCCTCCGTTTGGTCCTCTTTGGCCTGAGAACTTTGCAAGTGATCTTCGACTATCACAACTTCTTGATCAAGCTGCGATGACTCAATGGATGATGGTGAAGATGTGACTGCAGTAGAACTCTTCCTAGGTGATTGAGTTGAAAGGAGATCCGCCGACCTCTTTGCTCCGAACGATAGCCGGTCTCTCTGTGTAGGTCGCGGGTATTTGATCCTCCGCCCGTTAATCCTGATCCTGATCGGCATGTTTTCCTTCGAGGCATTCTCCTTTTCAGACAGCAAAAATAACCGATGCTCCTCATTAAGCCTTTCCTTCTTCCATCGATAAGGTTCTGCGTGTGATTTGACCTGCGTTGTCGTCCTTGTGGGTATATCTGCCTGGATTTTCGACCAGTTGCCCCATCCATGTCGACGGCATGCCTTCGCAATGCAACGGTGAATTGAACCGTTAACTCGGAGTGTTTTATGAACAACTTCAAAGAACGCAGCAAGGTCTCCCAGACATCTCGTCTCACCTTTCTGAACAGTTCGCGTTCGCCTGCTGACCACGAGCCTGTTGACTGATGTGCACTATCCATGATGATCTCGGGGACTTGAGGAGATAGCCTCCTTCGAGAGAAGTATGAGCTTGGTTTGAGATGTGACGTAGGGAAGAGCCAATATTCTGGATTGTGCAAGACGAATCACACGGACAATGATAAGCTGTTCAAATATGTAGTATCACTCCAGCGCTGCTCTCCAGTCTGCTCCAGCCTTGCACCTATGTACCCCGCTCCGCCAGCTGCTCTGATCAATGGTGTGATCAAGGCGGGCTCCCATCAAGAGCTAAATCATGATCAAGCGCATCAAGGCTTCCATCGCATCAAATCGTCGCATCTACATACCTTGGCCCACCCGTCGGTTGCAATCAACTGCGCTGCAGATCCAGCTCTCGCCGCGTAGGGGGTCCAAAACCAGATCCAAAACCTCAAACACACACGTATAAAAACGGTCAAGTGAGAACTATCATAACAGATCATAAACCAGAGTCATAAACTCTTTTGAATTGAAATTTGAAAGAAGTAGACTTCAACTTTCGACTTCAACTATGCTCTCTCTTTGCCTTGGAGCCGACAGCCCATAGACAGTGCCCTCACTTTCTACTCAATCCTCCCTTCCCCTACCATCCTTTCCCTCTCTAGAATGGACTTCGCAAGGCGCAGCAATCGGAAGCCGGGCTCCAAGTCGGACGACTGCTACGAATGGACCGAGTTTTCGTCCGACAGCAGCGATGACGAGAGCATCGCTGCCTTTCGGGAAGCCATGGCGAGCAAGAAGTCGTCGCAAGCGAGTAAGGTCCCAGCGGAGGCTGGAGCCGACGCGAAGGCTCGTGCGAGCAAGGAAAACGAAGCTCCAAACAGGAAGGCACCCGCGAAGGCAAAGCCTTACGGGAAGAACCCGAGGAAGGCCTCCTCGGGCAGGACTAAACATCGCATCGGAGGCGAGCTTGGGGGGTCCAAGTTTGGAGCGTACGGAGGTCACATCAACAAGGGACTGCGCCGCTCCAATAGCCCGGAGGGACAGCCGATGATACTGTCGAGGCGACTCAGTCGCAGAATCCTCAAGGGTTCACCTCTTCGGTCACCCATGTGAGTGTTTCAGACATTTTTTATCTTCGTCCATTGGACCAAGGGAATCCCTTGATTGGACTCGAATTGGAACTTCAATTAGAGCATTTTTGTTGACCATCCTCACTGATCCCTTTCTCATTCGCCAAATGTTCGCCTCAGCACTGCGCTGAAGCTTGACTTTGTGTCCTCGGCGGCAAAGGCGGCCAGAGCAGGGACGAAGAAGAGGGGAGGCAGCGGCCGAGGCGGCAGGCCGCCCAGGGCGCCTTAATTGCTCTGGAGAGTCTGACTTTTCGAAATGCAGGAAGCTTTTGAAGAGTCGTATCGTGTCGGGGATGTTGATTGGAATGCTTGGGTTGTACATAGATTGGAATACTGATGGCCAGTGTTGCGTCTTTCTTATACTGCATCTTAACTTGTCAGGATCATTTTGGACAGGAGAATAAATAGGGAAAAGCCACGATCGTCTTTCGTGGGCTTGCTAACCGTTGGGGAGTAGAACCAGGGTAGAACAGAGTTCTGAGTACATAGAGTGAAGCTTTCATTGTGAGGTTGCTATCCACGAAGGTGGAGTAAAGTGAAGTCATAGGTAACCTTGTGGGTAACCTCACGTTTGAACATCGAGTGCTTCGAATTCCATTGATTAACGTTACATGGATCCGCGCAGCCCCAGGTTTGTCCGAGAATCACCTGCCCATCCTCTTCCTCATCTCCTGCGTCATCCTGACCTCCGCGAACTGCAGCGCCTGCTTGATCTGCTTGTTCTTCGGCTCGAGCTTCTGCGCCGCCGCCAACACCGGTATCGCCTCCTCGTACCTCCCCATCGCGTGCAGCGCCAGCCCCCGCCGGAACACCCCCTTGACGTACGTCGGGTCGAGCCCCTGCGCGTCCGCCCCGTCCTTCAGGGCCTTCTCGTGGTGTCCCAATTTGAGGAAGCACGCCGATCGGTTCGAGAGGACGATGTGGCGCGGGAACAGCTGCTCCAGCTTCTCCGAGGGCGGCGGCGTTCGTTCGCCCGATCCTCCCTCCTCCAGCCTCTCCTTCGCCGACGCGGCGTCCGGCAGGTCCGCCGCCCTGTCGAGCGCCATGGTGTAGAACAGGACGGCCTGCGCGTACTCCCCCGCCGAGAAGGCCTCGTTTCCCTTGGCCTTCTGCTCCTCGGCGCTGGCCACGATGCCGTCGATCTCCTCCTTCGTGGCCGACGCGTACACCTCCTCCACGACATCGTCTTCCTCCGACTCGTCGGCGGCCTGCGGGGCGGCCTTCTTCCCCTTCCCATCCGGTCCCTCCTTGATCTGCACCATGTCCTTGAGCCTCTCGTCCAGCGCCTCCTCGATCTGGCTCTTCTTCCTCTCCAGCTCCTTCAGCTCCCTCTCCGTCATGGGCCTCGCCCCCCCGCCCCTGATGCCCCTCGTCTCCCCCGCGCCGAGCACCCTCTCCGTGACGAACTCGCCGCCCACGACGCTGGTCACGAACTGCACCTCCTCGGCGGACGCGTTGCCGACGGCCTTCGCCCCGTCCTCCAAATAATCGGCCGTGGTCTCCTGGTCGACGTACCCGTCGCGGTATGTGGCCACCCTGAGACCGCTCACGCCCGCGTGGTACACCCTGTCGTCCCCGTCCTCCCCCCAGAAAACGGTCGTGGTGGGCGCTACCCTCCTGGGTGCGTTCTTACCGGAGGGCGAATCGTGGAACTGCACGTCCAGGTTCGTGCAGAGATCAGCTTGCACAGTTACGACGGTGGCGTCGTCCCCCTCCGCGATAAGCTTTACATCGTGGCAGTGCGACATCTCGACGGTGCCGGTGATGATCTTGCACTTGACCACGACCGTGCAATTGCGCAGGTTGCGCAGGTTCAGCTTGATCAACCCCCTGTGGATGGTGGGCTTGGCCGCCTCCTCGGCGTTTTCGGCGTCGTCCGCGTACGATTTCGGCTGCAACGCCGCGTTGGCGGGGGTGGCGCTCTCGAGGTTGGACAGGTCCTCGGTGAGCACGATCTTTCCGGGCCCGGAGGTGTCGGCGACGTTGATCACGCGCTTCCCCGCCGCGAGGGCGTCGCGCGTGATGAATTTGACCTCCTGGTGCTTCTCCTCCCCCTCCCCCCCGCCATCGCCATCCTCCGTCGGACCGAGCAATCCCGACAGCGTCTCCACCACCCCCTCCTCCCTCTTCCTGTAATTTTCGATGGCCTTCTTGGTCTTCTCCAATTCCTTCGCCTTCGACCTCTCCTCCGCCTCGGCCGCGCTCCTGGCGTGCTTCCCGTCGAGTCCCAGCGCGGCCGCGTTTTCGGCGCGCTCGGCCTCCTCCTCCTCGTCGAGCTGCCTCGAGAGGTCGGAGGTGCGCTTCTGCCAGGAGTCGTAGTCGATGCGGCCGGCCACGCCCTTCTTCGGGGGGGCGGACGAGGCGTCGGCGGCGGCGTCGGGGGTGGAGGAGGCCGCCATGGTCGTCGTCGTCGTCATTGGCCGAAGAAGGAAAATGAAAAAATGATGGCCGTGGCCCCGAGCCACCTTCGCGGCTGGCGTTGAGTCGTGTGCTCGTGAAAATTTGGTATGTATCGCTGAATAATACTCGCTAGATACATCGCTGGAATCCAGAATCTTTTCCTCTCGCTCGATGGCGGGTTCCCCTGCATGCGTCAGTTAGTCAGTTCATTCCGCACACATCATCGACTCATCACGTGCTCGTCTTCGTGCACCATGATTTCCGCCGCCGCCGCCGCCGCCGCCATCGTCGCCGTGGTCATAAATATACCTGGCGACCTACTCCACGACGAAGCGATCTAGAATGCCGAAGAAGAGCTGGACGGGGAAGAGGATGGCGTCCCGCGCTTGCATCGCCGCGGCGGTCGCGGCGGGATCCTCCAGGGGGGCCGCGGCGTTCGGAGGACGCGTCGGCGTCGTCGGAGGGAGGGCGCTCTCGTCGACTGCCGCCGCCGCCCCCTCCTCCTCCTCCGCCTTCGCGTCGTCGTCGTCGATGATCGCGAAGAAGAACGCGTTCGTCGGGAGGGCGGCGGCCACCAATTACGGGGCGGCGGCGCTGCGCATGTCCAGCACGGAGGCGGCCCCCGAGGCAGCGGCGGCAGCCGCCGCGGTCGCCTCCGCCGCTCGTCGCGTCAAGACCGTCGACGCCGAGGCATCCGAGGAGGTGGTCTCGATCAAGGGGTGGGTGAGGACTGTTCGCAAGCAGAAGACGCTGGCGTTCGTGGAGGTGAACGACGGATCGAGCATGAGCGGCATCCAGTGCGTTTTGCCCTTCGATCAGCTCGACGAGGCCTCCCTCGCCGGTGAGTGGTTATTTCGCGTCATACGTACCCGTGGTGATGCGCACGAATACATGTTGCCTGGCTGGGGCACTTGGATGATGCTGACGCCACGGTCACGAGCTGATGAGCGAGCTCTGGAGACATAGTATCTCGATGCACATCTTTGGCAATAAATGGCTGCTCAATCGATGGAGTGATTTGTCGTGCTCTTTTGTGTTGCATTACATGATTTGAACACGCCACAATTCAACCTCGCCACTGCCCTACCATACGAATCAAATGCCAATCAGAAATCGACAAGCTTACTACGGGATGCTCCGTCAACGCCGTCGGCAAGATCGTCGAGTCCCAGGGGGGCAAGCAGTCCGTCGAGCTCTCGGCCGAATCCCTCCGCATCGTCGGCACCTGCCCGGGCGAGACCTACCCCCTCGCCAAGAAGCGCCACTCCCTCGAGTACCTCCGCACCATCGCCCACCTCCGTCCCCGGACCAACACCATCGCCGCCGTTGCCCGCGTCCGCTCCACCCTCGCGGGATCCATCCACAAATTCTTCCAGGGGGAGGGATTCCAGTACGTCCAGACCCCCCTCATCACCGCCTCCGACTGCGAGGGCGCCGGCGAAATGTTCCGCGTGACCACCCTCGACGTCGACGACGTCGCCTCCCTCCCCCGCGCCAAGGACGAGGACGGCAAAGAGCTCCCGGGCGTCGACTACTCCGAGGACTTCTTCGGCAAGGCGGCCTTCCTCACCGTCTCGGGGCAGCTCGGCGGCGAGACCCACGCCTGCGCCCTCGGGGACGTGTACACCTTCGGCCCCACCTTCCGCGCCGAGAACTCGCAGACGGCGAGGCACCTCGCCGAGTTCTGGATGGTCGAGCCGGAGATGGCGTTCGCGGACCTCACCTCGGCGATGGACAACGCGGAGTCGATGCTGAAGTCGGTCGTGGGCGACGTGCTGGAGAAGTGCGACGAGGATCTCACGTTCTTCTCCAAGTTCTTCGACAAGGGGCTCAAGGACAGGCTGGAGAAGGTCGTGAACAAGCCGTTCGTTAGGTTGCCGTACAGGGACGCGATTGGATACCTGCAGGAGGAGATCGCGAAGGATCCATCCAAGTGGCAGTTCCCGGATGTGGAGTTCGGAACTGACCTGGCGACGGAGCATGAGAGGTGGTTGGCGGAGACTAAGTTCGAGAGTGCGGTTTTCGTTTACAACTATCCCAAGAGCATCAAGGCCTTCTACATGAGGGATAATGACGATGATGGTGGAGAGACGGTGAATGCGATGGATTTGCTGGTTCCTGGCGTGGGTGAGCTTGTGGGTGGTAGTCAAAGGGTGAGCCAAACCGAGTCGATCGCGCATGCGCCTGAATTACGTGACTTTTGTGTGCTCACTTTCCATCTCCCCTGATCTGCAGGAGGAGAGGTTGGATGTCCTTGTGAAAAAGATGGAGGAGCTCGACCTGGACGTTGAGGACTACTGGTGGTACCTCGACCTGCGTCGGTTCGGGTCGGTCCCGCATGCAGGATACGGTCTCGGATTCGAGCGCCTCGTCACTTATGTGTGTGGAATCGAAAATATTCGTGATGCCATTGCATTCCCCCGCTATCCTGGAAATGCTGAGTTTTAGATGGTTGAACACTCATGTGACTTGGCTATGGAAAAGACTCTTTGTATGGTACAGTAGATCAATGAGCCTTAGTATTTTCATTTAGCAGTAAAACATGTGTCCATAGTGGAGTGCTGTCCTTATCTCGTTGGTTTCAAGGCTTTGCCTGGCGCCGCATTGCAATGGACTATCCAAATGATGGAATGTATGTACAGGGCCTCAGCCATGGTGGTCACATTTCGTCATCACATGGTCTTTGTGATGGGAAGATTGTTCGTGTCGACATTCATCACGATCCAACCGTTTTAGTTGTGTCGATCGTTGCTCTGATTTCGGGTCAGCTCGGATTGCCGTCACCAAGGGTCACAAATAAATATTGAGCATCACTCCTACCAATTAACCTCATGATGACCAAGCTTGCGTTCTTACTGCCCACAGCTGCGGCCTTGCTGGGTGTATCCACCGCCAAACCACGATTTGGTCCAGTCACAGTCATGAACGAGCGTCCAGGCAAGCCATCGTATGTGCGACGTCGATCCCTCTATTCCGAGAGTGAACGAGCACCGTGTCCTGAAGAAGCTCTTGGACCCTTCGACGTCTATCATGTTGAAATCGATCCTGCTGATAGGTCTACTTTTGGGTGTGAAAATAATACCTATGGTTCGGGCCAAGTAGACGACAGCCCACGAGTTCACGACGGGTGGGCCTGGGACTTTCACACAGCAGTCTTACTTGCTGTGTTTGGGGCCATGATTTTTGGGTTGGTGAGTTGCTGCTTTTGTTTCAAGAAGAAGTGGAGACGTCGGAGAAGAGGCCCTGACGGACGCAGCGTCGCTCGTAGAAAGCCAATTGACGAACAATCCCTTGCAGGTGATACGGTGGCCAATACGACGGTTGTCACCTACTTTACTATTCCCAGAGCACATTATCGCGATCGAGACAGTCCATCGCAAGGAGACAGTTATCCACACATCAGTCAGGCAGTGGTTAACGCAAGCATTTATCCATTGTCCACCAGCAATGTACCTAAGAGCCCGGCAGAGGCGGACGCCAGCATTCTTCCACCGCCCATAAACAGCATAGTCAGAAGACCAGCAGTGACCGACGACAGCATCCGTCCATGGCCCACAAACAACGTACCCAGGAGCCCTGCTGAGGCCGACGCCAGGACTGAAATGACCAAGCAAATAACGATTTATATTTCAGTCAGCAACGAAGGGATCGAACTGAGATTGGCGTAGAGTCGAAACGTTTACTGGACCGTGCGTGGTGCCAGCAATGCAAGAGTTTTGTGAAGAAATGTTGAGTTCACCAACAGCCAGTGCACTGCTAACTTTGAAGCAGTTCCTCCGAGATAAGCACTGCCCTCATATCCTCAAGTTCATCATCAAGTCAAGATGTAGATGAAGCTGAAGCCGGGCTATTTCGATCATATGGTAACTAAAGATGTGGTTGTATATTTTGATGTTGTAGACATTTTATAGCAGCGTGCTCTAGCCTAGAGCTGGCTGCTGCTGCTGCTTACCGCCGTCGTTCTTGTCCTTCGTGTTGCCTTTCTGAAAGCCTTATCATTTTCCTATCACATTGTCTGTAGCACTACATATTCATATATGGCATTGCCTATCCTAGCCGAATCTATAGTCTATTGCATTGCCTATCCTATAGCCTTGCATATAGCCTATTGCATCGCCTAAGCCTTTCCTAAAGCCTTTCCTACAGCCTTTCCTACAGTCTTTCCTACAGCATCTCGTGGCCTCTTCTCAAGCTCTGCTCTGCTCCTGCGCAGTCCTTGCCTTCATTCGGAGCTCATTGGTCATGTTACATCGGACTTACTTTACCGAGGGTTGCGGTTGCACCAAGAAGTTGCACCAGGTTGCACCAATCTGGTTGCACCGTTGCACTCTCTCCTCCCATTTGAGACTTGAGACTCGAGAGATCGGAGTTCGGATATCATGCGACTCGTGACTCTTTATTAGGAGTATTGAAGTGAAAGTGTCAAGTATGTTTAATATTTATCATTACATCGAACAAAGTATCTCTAGCATACTTTGTATGCAATAGTTTTATCTATGCCTCAGTCTTGTTTACTTTCTAATAATTTTGCGCACCATTTGTGGGCCAGGTCCTACGTCCGACCCAGTTCGACCTCGACCGTGGTCGGTTCGACTCATAGCGCACAGTTCGACGTTCGACGAAATGAAAACGGGGCATTCTGCTATTGCTCGTGATGGCATTTCCGAAGATGACCTGGATGAGCCTACCGCACGGGAGAAAACCCAGCGGCAGCGTTAATGGCGGCGACGCCAGTGGCGGCGAAGTGGCGGTGATCGACGACGAAGTTACGGAACACCGCGGCCACCCCTCTCCGACGACTGCGTCGACGAAGCGCTCGTCCTCTTACATCGGAGTCGACATCGATATGACGGACCCGTTGAAGCGGAGACTTCGAGATAAGAAGGTCGTGGGCCTCGCCGAGGGCGTCCGGCGGACGCTGAACCCCACCCCTCCCGACATGCTCGAGGGGTCCAAGAAGATACGATACGAGAAGTACAACGGCGACATTCCTCTGGAGGATGACGAACGCTACGCACGATCGAAGGTTGAGCGTAGGCCATTCGTGCTGGTTTGCATAGGTCAGTGAATCGAATTCAAATACAGTCGGACTACATTCGATCCAGCTCCCAGCACTCAATGCTCGCGAGCAAACGAGTGCTGATTGTACTTCGAGCGAGCGCTCAGTTTACAGGTTGCTCGTGAAATGTGTGAAGTACTCATTCACAGTCTCACACAGTCCTCGTTGTTTCTCTCTCCAAAGGTTACTACACTGCCTTGAAGATATTCCTATATTACCTGATATCGCTCAGCAGTCTCATCACAGTGGGGCTGTCTGTTGGGCTGACTATCTTTTGGTACCAGAGGTTTCTACATGTGAGTATCAAATACCAAGCTAATGCTATTCTGTTGTGTCAAACTCGGATCTAAAACCCATGGGGAACAACGTAGGGCGATAGTGAGCTCAGCGGCGCCGGAATGGATTGGGTACTGCTGGGTTTCGCGGTGATAACCCCTCTATCATTGTCGGTCGGCATCGCCTTCCGTCGGAGAGAGCGCGCCCTCGTTGAGATTGCCAAGTTCCGCTCCTTCGCATTTCAATTGTTTTTGTCCCATTGTATTTGGGACTGGGGCCTGCCACCTGATGGCGGCAAGGCTGGGGCTGATCACATCGACTGGGTGGATCACGCGGACAAAGTATTGGCAGAGCTTGTGTCGATTGGAGACGAATTATGTCGTTTCCTTACTCTTCCCACAACGTCGAGGTCAAGGTGTGTTTCATCTTTCCAAACGTATTTCAGCTTATTTCCCGACTTTACCTTCCGACATAAATAATGCATGCATTTCATTTTCTCGTCGAGAAGGCACCGGATGACTAAGAGCGGGAGACGCGAGGCGGCACGGACAGCTGAGGTAAATGATTCAATGCAAATACGTTGATATCGCATCTACCGCTAAAGTCCTGAAATCACCATTCGTTCTCTTCCTCAAATTCTACGCATCAAAAGATTGCATACAGGCTCTATGAGTCATTGTATACTCAAAGGTTTGTTCACTTGTCTCTGCTTTCCGAAAGGATCAAACAGGCTGGACTCGGAGCGTCGGAAGTATCCCGAATGAGACAGTATGAAAGATTCATGGGAGAAGCGATCGAGAACTTGCGAATGGTAAAGACCTATCGGACCCCTCAAACACTACGGTCCTTTGCTCGTCTCTTTACAACATTGCTACCACCATTCTTTGCACCAGCGTATGCTCAGCTCGCCATGAACGTTGGCAATCTGTCAATCGGAATATTCTTTGCAGTCATCACATCGCTCTGTTTGAACGCACTTCTCGAAGGCGTGGAGATATTGGAAGATCCATTCGTTGCATTTGTCACCCTGGACGGAATTGATGTTCGAGAAGAGTTTCAAGTGTTGCACTGGCAGCAGCTCGTCAGTGCTCGCAACAAAATATATCCTGAAGCGCCACCATACGGAGCAGGAGCTGGATTCTTTGTGACAGGTAGCATGCTGGGTGACATTGAATCGGCTGGGTCGGCCGAGAGGGCCACGGCAGAGACGCCATTAGGGAGTGCCAGCGAAGCTAGTCATATATCGCGCCGGCGAAAACATACCACACTCCTTAGTCTCGGCGATGCGAATTTTCTGGCTGGAATCGAAGACGATATAGGATTGTACAGGGAAAGCGGCTACCAGCTATTTGGCAGAAGCAAGAGATCCGTGGATCAAATTCCATCCGAGACAGGTACCCCACGGAGAGCAGAGAAGGAAAATGAGCAGAGGCCATCGTCAGCCTGAGCCTCTTCGTGCTGTTCCATTTTGGAGCAATATCAAATAGAGATAATAATATGCACCATATCATAGCATACTCTGTCATAGTATTGGAGAATCTGCCATAAAAAGTATTCTTGGCGTTCATGGATGCCATGCATACAGGATCGTGAAGTTCTCATCATTGTCGGGCTAGAGATTGGGGGCTTCTCGTCTGGTTAAGTCCTGTCCCACGTATGATGTTGTCGGACATTAGAATATGTATGAGCCCAGCCACGATGAATCAACCAAATGTACAAATTCAATCATAATTTTGGACCATGGATAATGCTGAACAAAGCGAGCCATCTGGTCTCTCGGGTAGTGCCAATGACACTTCGAAGCCTCGCGAGAACAAACAAAAGACTTTGGCGCCGGTTGAGAGTAGTAAAAAGGATGATGGGCTGGATGATGAATTTGATGGCTTTGGAGATTTTCTGCGATTGAATTATTTGTCGAATAGGTGCGAATCCTTTTCTCCTCTAGTCGGTAAGTCTGCTCTTAGATCTGGCAGAGATGCTGCTATTGGCAAAAGTGGTGCCACCAGTGATGATACTGCGAGAGAAAAACTGTCGCTGAATGGATTTCTCTGTCTTCTCGTCATCTAGATACTCCTGCAAGTGCTGTCGACCAGGAAGATGGTTTAGAGCGCTTAACTGAGTGTCCCGATATCAATAGCCTCATTGATGCACCATTGCCACCTGAATTCATCGCATCTCTTTGGGACGACAGTTACAAAGCCTTGAAATTGAGAGGAAGCCAGCAAATCGAAGATGCTTCCGCACTTCGTCACCATGAAAGTTTGACATCAACGAGGCTGACAAGGCAATCTCAAACCTCTATGCCGGGCGAACCTGACAGAACACCACACCCGTCATACTTTCCTTCTGAGGATACAGACTTGTCAGCTGGAATGCGATCCGTGAAGCCCCACAGTCAATGCACCGATCTGCCAGGTTCGCCAGAAGCAGCACCAGCAATGGAAATAAGGCCGCCTCCACCGTCGATGCGAGAGAGTCAACCAGATCAAAGAGTTTCGGAGCCTACTTTTTACGAAGTGGAGGCATATAGAGTTGAAGATCCAGAGGATCCAACAGTATATGACGCTGTTGCAGTGACAGCCGAAGCCACATCAGACAGTCGGCCGCGCTCGTTCTGGGAACGATACCAACCAGCAATCGTGGTTGGCATTATCTTATCTGTAATCTTTGTCGTGACAATAGTGGTACTGTATGGACGGGGAGAAGAACCACAAATTACTACAACGTCGTCGACAATGACACCAACCAGAGATAAGCAACGATCAAGGGACACTCCTACAACTACGTTGGTGCCACCAACGCCTTCAATTACAACATCAACAACAAATACAACGTCGACCAAGCCAAGCATGATGACCACCACTCCTCGAACAACCTCAATCACTGCAAGAAGTACTCCGGCAACTACTCCGGCAACAGATACTCTCATGGCAACCACAACCACTACAAAGACAACTACAATGCCGGCAACTACAACAGCGGCTACAACCACTACAAAGACAACTACAATGCCGGTAACTACAACCGCGGCTACAACCACTACAAAGACAACTGCTTCGCCCACAACTACCACTACAACTACAAAAACAACCACTACGAAGGCAACCACAACGCCAATCACAACAACTCCTACAACGACGACTATCACATCAACCACCACTCCAACAACAACAAGCACCACAACTCTCACTCCTTCAACAATCCTGACAACCACCACTACAAAAACAACCACACTCCAAACAACTTCATCCACCAAACCATGTGAGGGTGACTTCGACGTTACTCTCACGCAGTATACTGGGAATCAAAAGGTTAACTGTGAAGATATCTGTGTCGCTTTGATTGACGTGGATGGGAAGGAAGCCTTGATCACTGGGGAACACTTCGGCGTTCGATTTCTGACCAGAAGCAACGGGAAGTTTGAAGAGGTTTCAACGTTTGAGTTTGATGATGTTAAAGTGGGAGGTGGAGCAATTGCAGGCAACGCGGCTGCTGTGGTGTACAAGAAAGAGAGATGGGGTCAGAGGACTGGTGGCGTTTTCATCTTTGAAAGGCTGCCAACGGGGAAATGGATTCAAACATCTCAAATCCGCCCTGCAGATTTGAACATTGGCATAGTCGAATCTCAGTTTTTCGGAATATCTGTGTCCATAGATGGACCAGTACTGGTTGTTGGCGTGCCAGATAATGAAAGGTCGGGCTACAAAGGTTCGATATACATTTACAGGCGCACTAGCCCTGGCTCTTGGGTACGGGAAGGAGAGTTTGCTCCAAAGAGAGACATCAATGTAGAGAGATTTGGTGGGTCAGTATCGGTGAGAGGAGATACAGCTGCGATCGGAGATCTCAGTTACGGCGAAGGCGATGAAGGCGCTGTCTTTGTGTGTAAATATGAGCCGCACTTTCGGTCATGGGAGCCTTTGTATATCATTACCAACAATGATTGCGACGGTTGGTTTGGTACTAGTGTCGAGTTGATGGGAGACGGTGCGCTACTGGTAGGATGCCCCAATACAGGAGATCACACTGGGGCAGTGTACTACTACAAACCAGGACGAATGGGATATGTGCTGCAGCAAAAGATCCTGGCGTCCACTGGAGAACCCGGTGACTCGCTAGGAGCTCACATAGCAGTAGACGGCGACATCGTTCTCACAGGAACTCATTTCAAAGAGGATAATGGGAAAGTGTATGTGTTCAAGAGAACTGGTTGGGACGTTTTCGAAGAGGTTGCTATCATCCATGCACCTAAATCGAGCAAAGAATTTGGAACAAACGTAGCAATCTCAGGCGATACAGCTATGGTTGCTTCACATGGCAATGCCCATTATTACAAGCTGACACACTGTAGATAATGCAGTTACTCAATCCTTTACACGAGTCTCCCTTGCAATCTCCAGCGAACTGCACATCCATTCATAGAATACATCAAATATGTATGGTAACATTCTCTGATCTGCGTGATAAATCTCTCATGGTGAGAAGATGAGTCCGCTCTCGTAGTCACTGGCCTACCCCATGGCCAACGCACAATGCAGCTACAAATACACGATACTGTGGACGACACGGATCTGCGTGAAAAATCTCTCGTGATGAGAAAGTGAGTCCGCTCTTGTAGTCACTGGCCTACCCCGTGGCCAATGTACAACGAAGCTACATGTACATGATACTGTGGATGACATTTTAATTGCCCCCACCACCGCCTCCGCCGCCTCCCCCTCCGTCGCCACTATCTTGCTCGGCATAGATAACATCAATGAGAATTGAAGATCCGATCAGAGTAAGCTTCTCTTCCTTGGTGGCGTCGTCGGGAAATACAAGATGGTAGGCATTGCGCTGCGTGCAACTGACGGGCAGATTGCATGAACAATTTACATGCTGTCAGAAATGTTGCCCAAGATTTCATGAAGCCGAAAATCGAGCACCTCGTTCACACTCACCACTCGTTCTTCCATCCTGAAAAGAGCTCAGTGACCTGTGCATTCTCGCCGCCAACCATGCCCTTGACGGGTTCCAACGTGTTAGGATCGCGCACGATGAAGGGGATCCTGAAGCATTTGCCACCTTCCCCACCACAACGACACATGACGCAGCACCCGCCACAGCATGTGTCGGGGCGGAGGCGGTACTTCTTGTTCCCAGAACCATCGAAGACGTCGAACTTGGGGACGAAGACTGTTCCAAAGAGACATGGATATGTTCAGCTAAGAACTCAGTGACACAAACAGTGGAAAGGATGGCAATGCTCTTTCCTAGGTACTTACTGCTCCAGTCACAGACGTACTCCGTCTTGCCGATGACGGTGCCATTCGCGTTCTTAGTTTCCAGGTAAGGTTCGTAGCAGCAGCAAGCCGTACAAGTTTGGCCCTTCTCATGAGTGGCGATGACGTCCTTGTTGCGATCTTCCTCCGTGAGGCCTTTGGGGGTGACTTCCTTCTGGATGGTGCACCAGTGGAAGTCTTCACCCGAAACAACGCCGTCGGGGATCGTGCTCGAGTGCTGTGTACATAAGATATCAAACCTATGTCAACAATGATGTCCCAAAGCCGAGTGAGTTCTGGTATCGCATCTGTAAGTTGGCTCACCTGAACATACTTCACCTCGCGACACCCCGGGGCACAACCACTGCAGCAACGCATGAAGAATGTCGACTCCTGGAAAAGATAGAGATAGAGACGCAATACTCAGTAACCTTCAACGCACGTTTCGTGGACGAATGTAAAAAAAGGCGCTCAGCTTCTCACCTCGTGGATCCAAGCCTGCTGCTCGTAATCTTTATGGGGATTGCCGCCGTGGTAATTGTCGGCCTCGCGAATCACCCAGTTGATCGAGGGCTGACAACAGCCGGTGCGGCAGCATTGGCTCGTGGATTGGGCGACGATGACTTGCTTGGTCGAGCCAAACCTCTCCATCGTCATGGCCGTCGGTGCGATCAACGGAGCCTCCATCTTGTCGTCTGTCGCGTCGGTGCTACTGTCAGGGGCCAGCCGGGGACGGGATCAATCTAGCAGACCAGAGCCGATTCAATACACCGATCAATGGACCACGGCGGAGGTTATGAAAGTTGTGTGGCACTGCGGCTATGGTACGATATCTACGCGACGCTGCGGCCTGGCTGCGGCTAGCGGCTACCTACGGCTGGGGTGCTGAGGCGGCGGCGATCGGCGATGCGGCGCTCTTGATTGTGTACGTGGTGAAAGACCGAGCGAGAACCCGCTGGTGAAAGATACAGGCAGGCAGCAGGCAGCATCCAGGCAGCAGGCAGGCACAATTTTATGCATAATCAAAGTGAAAAGAATGAACTTTGTGTAATTTATAATGGCGTCTTCAACACAATGTTACTGATTCCTATTTACAATTATTCGTAGGAGCAATAAAATGCTGCTAACGAAATTTGACGAAATCGAGTAAATAAATAAATTTCAAAACCATAATTTGAACTCTCAGTAATCTATCAAATTTTCATCTGTGATTTAGATTATTCCTAGATAGAGACATCAGACTTGATTGAGATTCGAGATTCTCTCCTTCGAAATTCGCATGTCTCATGTCAGGAGAGGAAATTTCAAAACTTTTACGATACACCGTATGGATGGTTTGCTTCGCACACTTCCGGGTTCCCGCCAAATTTCGTAAATCTAAAATAGAAATTTTAAGAAGTCGTATTCGCAATTGGAATCAATATGTTTGGCCGATTGCCATTCCCCGGCTTCTCAATTTGAAGACTTCCGCGAGAATATGATGCCGATCGGCTTCTCAAATACTCGGACATGAGTACCGGTATATTATTAATGTCTGTTGATTATTATGAACGAAGTAGAATCTAAACGCATCACAGGGCTTGGCAAGTTTGATCTAAATAGACACTAAGATTTTGTAACATTTATAGAATCGACCACGTTTAGTTTGAGGCCTCAAACTCAGCTTTATGACACGCTACGTACGCGAAGAGTAGTGTGTCATAGAGCTCTCAAACGTCGTCTGAGGTGGGGTACATAGAAGTTGATCTATATATGTTGCAAGTTCAGGTGTGCAATCCAAAGCAAGTATGGTATCTACCACATGACATATTTTCTCTTCTAAACACCATAATCAGCACGGTGCCTCTCAGGCAGCGGCTCCCCTCACCATTCAATTGATGAT
>JALLBE010000297.1:0-18910 GCA_036939795.1 Thalassiosira mediterranea
AATAGAGCGTTGATGTAAAAAAATCTTGATGCGTGATGCCGTGAATTGGTCAATTACAGTTGCCGTACCTAGACCTGTCACAGAATGCAGCCATTACAACAAACATCAACTTGCTCTGCAATTCAGGTCAGTGTCAGTGCAACTGCATCACATAGAATTTATGGCTCAGATCAGCCGAACCGAGTTCCGAAGACAAAGACAAACACAAATACCCAGCGAAAGCTTTGGCCAACTTCACCCCTACCTACATACCTTTAGATACCTGTCATTGTCATTTGCACATGCACGGCCATCATCACCGCCATGATCCTGTCATTCTGAATAGTATGCATACACGTGCATTATCCAAAGATATTATGATTATGGATAAATCTCGTGTGGTGTTGTTGGTATGGATGAGAATGAGCCTCTAGTGCTTTGGTGAGAGACACGAAGACAAAGACGAAGACAAACACTAACACAAAGCTTGATCAACTTCACCCATATCTATCTTATTGACATCATGAACGCCATTGTCATTCCCATGCACTGCATCTGCATGCCATTTTACAACAAACATCAACTTGCTCTGCAATTCAGGTCAATGTCAGTGCAAATGCATCACAAAGAATTATGGCTCAGATCAGCTGTTCCGAGTTCCAAAGACAAAGACAAAGACAAACACAAATACCCAGCGAAAGCTTTGGTCAACTTCACCCCTATCGACAATACCAATGATGCCAATGGAAGTGGAAGGCACGTCTTGGCACGAGATGTGGGCTGGCGGAACGATGGTGATGGCGGGCAATGACAACTATTTGGATGTGAATACCTTCCACTAGCTGCCACCACCATTCCTTATCAATCATGCCTGGTGCTGGTGTGTGGTATAACCCCAGGACCAGGACTAGTAAGACCAAGATGACGGAAACATCACTGTAACTGAAAATGGAAATGGTTAGGTTAGGAATTAGTACACAATGACATTCTGATTCTGTGATGTATTCAGGATTTTATTCTCAACATGAAAGTCGAGAAAATTGTGTGGATAGAAACTTTCTCTGTCTCTGTGCGGAGGGTTCACCATCTTTAGCGGTACTGGAGCCATAGCCATAGCCATAGTTTTAGTTTGGTTTGAGTTTGAGCGCACTCCCAAACATCCCAACTTCACTAGGTGCTCCAGCACTGTTGGGGGGCTTACATTCCACTGACAACCTTTTTGCCATGGTCATGGTTTTGGAGTCCGCCAGCCTGGAGCCAGGAGCACGGAGATGATTCATCTGTGACATCTGACAGCACTTACAGCCTTTGCCCCCACCCCCCACACGATGCTCTGCTTTCTCTAATTCACGGGATTGGATCTGAGTCACGTCGCTGGGAGTCATAATCACATACTTTTTGGTCATAGGGAGAACCACACATCTCATGTCTCCCCGAATAGAACGAAAGGTCAAACTCAATATTTTCTCCGTGCATTTTTATTTAGTGAAGCACAGAAGAACGACATGACTTGGTACCTATGACATGTCCTATCGGCACTAATTTATGACCCTTTGCTCGTGAGTGCTCCGAGCGTCCTGAACAAAAAAAACAAACCACAGCAACCATGGCGGAGGCCACGCCATAACGTAGCGACGGCCGCAGTTTGCTCCATAGTCCACAGGACGACCCAGAGTTGCGTGGTAGGAAAGCGCAGCGCTCGACCGCGCCCCACACCCTCCCGTCGGGCGCAGCGTCGACGACGAACCGCAACGATGTCGGCTACCGCGATGAACACCCTCGGCGACGCCCTGCGCCGCCGTCCCCCCCCCCTCGCGTACGCCGCCGTCCTCCTCCTTGGCGCCGTCGCCGCACCCCTCCTGTTGACGATCGACGATCGAATGATCTCGAACTTCGCGTCCCGCCGTTCCCTGAGCAACGGAAGCCTGTACGCTTTGAAGAACGAGAGGGAATATTCGTACCTGCAGGATTTGGCCGACGTCGACGAGAGCATCGAACTCAGGGCCGAAGAACGGGCGGAGGGGGGGGACGACGACGATCCCGACAGGTGCGGGAGGGTGATGCTCTACCTTCCCGATACCTTCGCCGATCACGGCCACGGATCTCAGATCAACACCTACGTCATGGCGGCCGCCACGGCCACGTACTCCGATCGCGCCATGGTATTATTGGAGCCTCCCGTGGGAGTCAGCAAGTACGCGGGGGGATCCCAGTTCGGCTGCCCCGTCGACGCGTTCCGGGAGACCATGACCCAAACCTCCGTGAGGGTAGGAGGGGGGGAGGCATCCTGGGAGGTCAGGGAGGATTTCCCCCTGGGATTTTCCCGCCTCGTCGATCATCCCGACTGGCTCAGCCGGGGATGCGGCGTCCCGTGCGATCACAACCACGAGTACAGGCAGTGGATGCAGTTCGCGAACGCCTACTCCGGGGGCGAGTTCAAGGAATTGACCTGCAAGAATTCGGACGGGAGCGAGACGAACGTCGTCGTGGCGGCGGGGAGCAGGCTCAGGATGCACTACCGCGAGCACGAGCCGACCATGCCCCGTTTCTCCGGGGTGGACAAGGAGGTGGCAACGACGTGGGCCGCGAACCTGGGAGCCACCCCCCAAGAGGCGGAGGCGTTCTCCGAAATCAAGGCGTCGACCGCCGTGTGGGATTACTTCCTCGCCCTGATCAACAAGGCGGGCTTCCTCAAGCTCCAATCCTGGATCGCCCGTGACGTCGAGCTGTTCCTCAAGACCTACGACCTCCCAATGGATGAAGAATACAGCGCCATCCACGTCAGGCGCGGTGATAAGCTAGCCGTTGAAGCGCGAGGGGAAGTAATCAAGTACTGGCGTTCCCAGGGACACGTCGACGAGAACAATCTTCCCACCGATTACGTCCCCTTCGCGCACTACCTCGGGCAGTGGGACGGGCCGGAAGTCTGCCGGACCAACGGCGCGGGGGAATTGGTGCCCGTGGACCACAACGTTTACATCGCCACCGACGATCCCGTCGTCGTCCGGTCCGAGATCGCCGCCCTCCCCGACCACGTGGACGAAGACACGATACTCTGGAACGGATGCCACCGCCTCCGATTCTACTTCAACCCCACCGACGATGACGCCTTCCACCTCAACGGGGACGGCGAGCACGGATTCGAGGACGGCCACGACGGGGACGACAGCTGCTTCGGGCGGTATCACCGCAACGTCGCGAGCGTCGCCGACATGATGGTCCTGGCCAAGGCCAGGACGTTCATCGGGGAGTACAATAGCAATTGGGGGAGGGTCATCCGGACCCTGAGGGTGAGGCTGAACTCGCCCACGGCGGTGACTGATGGAGATGACTCGGCGAAGAAGGTGTTGGGCCTCGGTGGGCTGACGACGTTGTTGGATACGAGGGTCGCCTGGGGCTCCACCAGGGAACGAGCTCCGGGATACTAGTTCGCCTTGGCTCTGCCCGCCATCAGTGGTATTGCCTTCAATTCATTTTATGTCGCGCATTGTATATAACAGTAGGTAGGACCTCAATTCATCCATGATGCATTTCTGAGATTCCATGTGAACTACAGGTCGTGATGGTGACCACGGAGAGCGAAGTGTGTATCTGAAGCCATATTGTGAACTCCATCTATCAATGTTTCCCTCACTGATGCCTTTGTGCCGTCTACTGCTGGTGAGTTTGATTATAAACAGGTTCTGGCAGTCTCTGTGTCATGAAAGATACAAGATGGGCGAGGAATGCAGCACTGACATCGTACTTTGGATGCAGAAATGAAAATGTGGCCATATCCGAGGAAGTAACATAATCGTTCAACCACGAGTCTAATTGAACTTGCACAATGACCACAACTGTGGGGATTTGAGCAGATTTGAGCCACGGCCCATGGCCCTCCCACCACTTCAGGTGACATACTTGGTTCTGAAGTTGAGGGCTAGTTAAAGTCACGACGCGGGCATGAGGACTTCCGATCACGATGTCATTTTGCAAGCTTCATATTGCACAATAACCACAACACGTGTGCATATTACCATTACACGAGTGATTTTTGAACACAAGCTAGCCGCTTACATTTGGCCGTGGATCGTGAGCAGGGCACATGGCTTTGGGGCTCTTGGTGTTTGCTATAATCAATATTTTACACTTTTTTACGGCCTGGTGAGTTACATTCTGGCACATAAAAATGTTGCTGTGCGTTGAATGTTTGTGACCACATCTTGACATATAATCCATGTGACATGTTTTTCCATTCTCCCAGTTATCTGGCCTTTGGAACTTTACTCTTGATTCATGTCGTTCATTGGGAAGTTAGGATGCTGGCCTGTTGTTTGGTTGCTCAATGCCCTCGGTGTCCTATTTTTCCCAAGCAGCTTCTAACGTCTCAGCGAGATCGTCAGCGGACCCAGCAGTGAATCTTACTTCAGTGGAATGGATCCTTCTCATCCCGCCCGCACCTACGACTGCGAGCCATCCTTGGCAGCCCAGGCAGATTCCATATTCTCTGCAAGGTCGTCCGCGGAGCCGGCAGTCAGCCTTACTTCTGTGGACAATACCCTTCTCATCGTGTTCACACTCCCCCCATTCACGTTTGTAGAACCCAGTGCATCCTGAAAATAAGTCTCTGTGTTGCGATGTGTGCCCTCGAGTGCATTCGCGAAAAGGTCGTCATCAGATTCTTCCTCGTCCTCGTCCTCCGAAGTTTCGGTTGCCTTCCGAGTTATCTCATCAGGGGCTTTTGCTACCCAGGCAGATTCCATATTCTCTGCAAGGTCGTCCGCGGAACCGGCAGTCAGCCTGACTTCTGTGGACAATACCCTTCTCATCGTGTTCATACCCCCCCCATTCACGTTTGTAGAACCCAGTGCATCCTGGAAATATGTCTCGGTGTTGCGCTGTGTGCCCTCGAGTGCATTCGCGAACAGGTCGTCATCCGATTCCTCCTCCTCATCATCCTCCGCAGTTTCCGTTGCCTTTCGAGTTATCTCATCAGCGGTTTTAGCTGCGCGAGCAGATTCCATATTCTCTGCAAGGTCGTCCGCGGAACCGGCAGTCAGCCTTACTTCCGCGGACAATACCCTTCTCATCGTGTTCGCATTCCCCCCGTTCACGTTAATTGAACCCAGTGCATCTTGGAAATATGTCTCGGTGCTGCGCTGTGCGCCCCCAAGTGCATCCGCGAACAGGTCGTCATCCGATTCCTCCTCCTCCTCGTTCTCCACAGTTCCCGCTGCCTTCCGAGTTCGTGCGTCGGATGCGCTCATTTTCATGCTCCCCGGCGAATCTGCGAATGCGTCCACGTCCCCGTAGGCGTCTTCGTCGTCTAAGTGCAACGACTCTATCAACTCATCCGTGGCGCCGGCCGTCATGTACCTCTCCTCCCGCAGCGACGACTCGTTGCGATATTCGTCGACGGCCTCGTTAAACGAGTCCACCAAATTCATGCACCTCTCCTCCCGAGGCGGCGGCTCGGATCGATCTTCGACGAGCGCTGCGTCCCCCATCGTCTCGGCCAACTCGTCCGCAGTCCCGGCCGTGACGCGAAGCTCCCCGCGCAGCGTCGCGACGTTGGCGTCCTCGGCGAGCGCGTCGTTCACGGTCTCGTCCACCTCGTCCGCCGTCCCGGCCGTGATGCGAACCACCTCGCGCAGCGCTGAGACGTCGGTCTCGCCCATCCTCGCCGCGACGGCCATTGTCGATACGGCGGCCGTTGCAGATAATGAGACTCCGTCCTACCGTGCGCGTGCGTGCCATCGCCATGGCTTCGGACTTCGGATTCAAGATAGAAATTCGGAAGATATCCGGGCCAGGTACGATACAATACGGGACATACGGGACAAAATGGATTTGCCTGTATTAATTCCTTAGTAGATCTGTCAATATCCGCGAGGCATGCCCTGGGCATGTCTGTCATACATACCCACGGGATGATACAATTCCTGCATACATACGGCGATGTATGTATGTAAGATGCAAGTCAGGGGACACAAAGAGGAGCACTCTAGATATTGTACCTCTAGGTACGTTACCATATCACATCTGGCATGGTATTTCAATCTGGCATCTGTGTGTGATCTGTGTGGTCCTGCCGATCACATTTGCGATGACAATGCAAATATCTCTGATCATAATCGTACACTGACACTGTTACTGTCTTGCTAAATCTACCATCAATAGCTGGACAGCACTGTGCATGCGGAGGAAATGAATGGGGGCAAAGTTGAGGATGTTTATGACCACACTGTTGCTAGCACTGACAGAATCAACATTGTTGGTGAGCTAAAGGTACCAAAATCAGAGTCAGAGTACAGGTGAAATTATAGCTTTTGGCAAAGCTGCTGACAAAGCCACGGCTAGCAGCTAATCATGGTAATACTGGTAGATGAAAATAGTTGTGGGCAACGATGCTTGGCACAAGCAGAGAATACGATGTGGTTGCTTGTCCAGTTGTACTGAATTTATCAAAAGAAATGCCCATAGTATTTGTTGAAGATTTTCAGCCACACAAGTGATGGAGTATTGTAACATCGGTACGTTGTTGGCCTCAAAACGAGTTGTATTGCCTGATGCAATGTGTAACGTATGCATATGCACCATGTTGGAATACCAAGAATCATTTTGTGCTAGATAGAGGAGCGGTCATCTATTCTCCCTCTCCAGCCTTTGCCGCGCGAATCTCGACATCCTCTTCTTGGGCGCCTCGCTACCGTCGCCGCCCGACGCACCGCCGCCCTTCTTCGCCACATCGTCCCCCGCGTTAATAATGGCATTCTCCCTCCGTTCCTTCACCACGCCCCGGAACACGTTCTCCTCGAACGGCACCGCGGGCGGGGATGGCGACAGGGGATCCTCCCCCAACGGCACATTCGGCATCACGGGTCTGCCCGGCGGCGGTCGAGGGGGCACCTTCTTGGAGTTGCCTGTGCGCGGTATCTCCCTGACGTCGACGCGGCCTTCCGAAAACGAGACCGCCCGCGAGGAGGACTTCTCCGACGGCGTCACGGACCGCGAGGCGGCTCTTCCTTCCTCCGCCGTGATGTTCGTACTTTCCGTAGCCTTCGCCGCCGACGCTGACGATGCGGTCGTCGATTCCTCCTTCTTCTTCGCCACGGCCTTCTTCTTCTTTTTCTTTTTGCCACTGTCGTTCAAGAATCCCCTGCCCCATCCGCCTCCCCCCAACTTCTTCGAACTCCCGGCGCTCTCCCTCTTCAATTTTTCCGCCTCCTCCTCCATCCTCTCGAGCTCGTCCAACCTCGACACTATCGATCCGTATTCCTCGTCGCTCACCGGCTGCGGCCGTCGCCTTTCGACGGCGTCGGGTCCTTCTTCCGCTGGGACGTCCTCCTCCCGCCCCCCTCCGTCGACATCCATGGCGTTGGAATCGTACGGGTCCTTCCTCGCGATGATGTCGCCCTCGCCGGCCTCGAGCGTCCTGGCTAGCAATTCGCCCAGCCTCCTCCCATCATCGGTGTCATCGTTGCCATCCGTCAGACCGCCCAACCCGTCGCCGAGGCGCTTCATCGTGTTGGACATGTTGACAACCTCGGAATCCACGATGGTCCCGCCGGCGTCGGTGGTCTCGCGGATTTCGACCAGGGGGAACGCGGGATCGAGGACTTCGTCGTCGCCGCCAGCGGTCGAAGCGGCGGAAGATTTAATGCCGGGGATCTTTCCATCGCGTTTCGGCGCAGACCTCGCTGGCTTCGCGGCCTCCTTCTCCTTCTTCTTCTTCTTCTTCTTGGAGGCCTCCGTCATCAACTCCGCCTCCAACCGACCGAAGTGCGCGTCGGCGTCCGAGCGGGACATCTCCTCCAATAGCTTCCCGTCGACATTCACGACCACACGCTCTCCGGACACGTCCGCGTCCTCCCCACTTCTCCCCGGCGGGCGCAGGGTGCCCTCGAGGAACGCCCTCGGGGTGAGGGGGACCATCGCCCTCCGTCCCGTGAGGGGCTTCGGCTTCTGTCGCGCGACGCCATCGTTATTGCTGCCGCCGCCCGCTCGAGCGACTCCGATGAGCGATCGGACATCGCGAAGCTCGTCGGCCGTGAGGGGGGCGCGGCGGACGACGTTTCCTGACGCGGATATCTCCGCGGGGGTGGAAGGCAGCGGCGGAGGAGGGAGCGGCACCGTAGTCGACGGATTATTGCCGTCGTCGTCGTCGTCGTTTCCGATGGCGGTCATGGTTTTTATATATATATATATATGATTTGATTTGTGGTGCACGGACGCCGGACGGCTTCACCCCATCGAAATCGCCAAACTGATTTATCAGCGAACAAGTCCCTACACATGATGTGCACGACAGAAATCAAAAATCGTATCTTATCGCCCAGGAAGATATCTAGCGAACGACGGAAATTCAACACAAACGCTCTCATTTCTGCGGTCGTCGTCGTCGTCGTCGCTTTGCGGTCGGAGGCGGGGCATTGGACATTATCCATTGGGGCGCTTCGAATTCGGACCTGACCGGATCCACTGACAACGGGGGTGGGCTCGCTTTCGTCGTCGGTCATACTTGCCACGGAGGGGCAGTCGATAGCGGGACAGTGTACAGATTTGCAATCCAGCCATCGGGCAATCTCAAGACATTGTTGGCCCGATTGACATCAAGCATTATGCCGTCCTCGCTAATGGCCGCCCTGAAGGCCTCGCAAGATGGCGCCGGCGGCAACAATCCGACGTCGAGTAATGCTGCGACGCGAGGCACTTCCTCCGGGGGACGAGGGGGCAGGGGAGGCCGCGGAGGCGGCCGCGGAGGAGGAGGAGGAGGTCGCGGATCATCCCATTCGTCGTCCGGAGGAGGCAGGGGCGGCGGACGCGGGGGTCGCGGTTCATATTCCTACTCGTCGTCAGGGGGTAGGGGTGGGCACGGAGGACGCGGAGGCGAGTCATCATCGTACTCCTCGTCCGGAGGCAGGGGCGGACGCGGAGGAGGACGCGGTAGTTCGTCGTCCTACTCGTTGACGGTCGGCGCTCCACAACAGCAGCAGCAGCAGCAGCAACAACAACAACAACAAGATCAGCAGCGACCGCAGGGGCAGTATTCTCGGTCCGGTTCGTCCTTGTCGGCTGCGTCTGCCACTTCGTCCTTGGCAGCGGCTGCGGGTGGTTCGTCCTTGGCAGCGGCCGCTGCCTCCCCACCTTCGGCTTCCGGCGGGCATCATTCCAAACAAGGCAGCAATGGCCACGGCGTCAAATCTTCAAGATCGAGTCACAGCCTTGCTGATTCCAATGGCATCTCATCGCCATCACGATCAACACCAGCTACCAATGGAACGTCACCGGAAAAAATGACAGAAATCCAGCATCGAGCACTGAAGGCCCAACAGGCGGTGGATTCGAAGAAAATCGCGGAACTGGAGGAGCGGATCCGGAATCTCGCGACGACCGACGCGTCCCTCCAATCGACCATCCAACAGCTCACGATGGAGCGAGATGCACTCCAATCGAACGTCCAGGGACTGAGCGAAACGAACGGGGGCCTTCAGGAGACGTACGATCGATTGTACGCGAATTTCAACGAAATGTACGGTGAGAAGGAGGAACTCCAAAGGGAAACCGTTCGGCTTGGTGAAGAGAGGGACGAACTCCGGGGGAGCGTCGAAACGTGCGTCCGCGTGAACGACGAGATACGCGAAAGGTTGGAGGAGCTTTCCGCGGAGAACGACGCGCGCCGGGGACGCGTCGACGCGCTGGCGGCGGAGAATGCGGCCCTGGAGGAAAGGGCCAACCCGTTGATCGAAGAGAATGAGTCGCTGAAGGGAGCGCTCGGGAACTGCCTCGCCGAAATGGAGAGGTACGTCGCCGCCAGGAGGGCCAAGGAGGCAGCCGTGAAGGCCGAGGAGGAGGCCGTGAGTAGGATGGAAGGTATTCGTTCGGGGTATGCTAGTTTGGTGCAGTGATGATACACAATACGTAGACAGCTGCTATCGGTTGGCGACATACCTGCAATGTTGTACTCAAGCGCTTCAACTCTTATTGGAGTAGGTACATTGACAAGGCTGTAATTGGGTACAGCTCTGGCATGTGAACCAACATGGAAAATAATATTTGTGGAATTCCTCCACACAATCATAACAATAACATGTCCAAATTATACCATGACAGGTGGGCTCCTCGGCCATATGGTAGCACAAATTGAAGTCTAAATGCACTAACACAGGTTTTATCTCTAGCTCCAGGAGGTACCATGCAACACAGCATTTCTAGTTCATCTACCGCAATACCTCTTGGTCGAAATTTTGCTGCCCCAGTTCTGATTGAGGCCCAAGTACCATGCCTTCAAACACATTCCTACTCATTTTACACACATGGTTTAACAGAATCTCCAGAACCTGGGCAGGAATGGATAAATACCACATGACTTTGGAAGCCACATATATTGCCCCCATCCTTCCTACCTTCATGGTCACTCACAAGGTGATTCGGTCACAGCCACAGTTGTCCTTCTTGCCACTTTGCTCACCCAGATTGATCAATCTCTCTGTGGCGTTAGATTTTGCGGGTCCTTCAGGAACCACGACAAATCCCGACGCTTCGCTAGAGATATTGAGGAAATCTTGTATGTGCATCCCCTTTTTTCGCGCCAAATGCTAGATGGCCATTCCAGAAAATGTGAACATCCAATCCAACCTCCACAAGACCCATTTCACCATGAGAGCCACCATAATAACACCCTTCCTACCCCGGCCTCGCTCACATCTCGAAGGGCCGGGCCGTGGATCGTCCACGTGAAATTCCGGGCCTGTAGGACCCGAAATTTGCAGGGGTGATTCGCGCCCAGAAAGACAATGTGATATGCGTGTTCCAAACGCTGATAGCGCTTTTGCAATATTTTGCGTTGGGAAGAGGACTCCGAGCCTTGCCGCCAGTCGTAGATTTGTTCAACAAATCGATCTGTCGACCTGGTGATACGGATTTCTCGTTTGCCTTCCCCTTCTCCTCATTGAGGACAAAAACGCCCCCACGATCACAACGATCGCGACGAGCAAGAGCGGCAAGTCAAGCGCTAGCACGACCCTGCCCCTCTCGTATCGAACCAGACCCGTCCCGGCTCCCGATGAAGTCGTCTTCCCGTAGCTCAATTTGAGGGAATCGCCCTCGCCCACCGCCGGTGCGCCATCGCGCCCGCCCCCCTCGGCCCTCCTCACCAGCTTCGACGCCGAATAAAAGTCGTGCTCCTCCGTGAGGAACTCCCAGACGCCCCGCAGCGTGTCGTACCGCGCCGCGAGCCTGCGCACGTTCGCCTCCCCCCTCGCCTCGTGCGCCCTCCGAGACTCCAGCGCCTCGGCCGAGAGTCCGACGTCGTCCACCGAAAGGTATCGCAGCTCGTACGCCGGGCCATAATCATCGCCCGCCGCCCGTAGTCCCCCGCCCGGCGGCACGCCGTATATCCAATCGAAGATCGCCTTGCTCCGCCCCACGTGGAAGTCGTTCGTCACGATCAGCAGCCTCCTCCACCCCGCCACGTCGGCGAAGTTCGTCCGGGAGAAGAAGGCGTTGGATATGGTGTCGTAGCTCGTCGTCTCGGCGTACACCCTATCCGCCGGGACGGGGTTGTCGGGATGTCGGATCAGGCACGCGGCCGAGGCCGTGCTCTCCCACACGGGCAGGCCGTCCGCGGGGGTCATGACCTGCGGCACGTGGGCGGTCCCCGCGCTCAGGCACAGGACGGCCGGGAGGGACGACGATGACGACGAGATCGACGACGATCCGTCGCCACCGCCGCCGCCGCCCCGCGCCTCGCCCAGGGCGTGCATCGTCCGGGCGACGGCGTCGCATCGTCGACGGACGTAGACGGGGGGCTCCGTGGGGGTGAGGGGGGCGCCTCCTCCGAGGAGCAGTATCGCGTCGAGCGAGGACAGCCACGGGAGGTGGGCCTCGGGGCGGAGGAGGAGGTCGGACTCGGTGATGATCGCCCCGACGGGGGGAGGAGGGACGTCGCCGGCGGACGCCGCCATTGCGATTGACGGATTTTTTCCGTTTTCCGTGTTGCGTGTTTCGTTGTGGGTGTGGGTGTCACGTGTCACGTTTATTTTATGTCTCAAGATTTTGACTCATCCACCAACGAAGCTTGGGGCTACCTATGGTAGTGTGCTTTGGCCATTTCACTTTCACACACAGTGGGGCTGGTGGGGCGGGCCGTTGCCGAAGGTTGCCGAACACACCCAAACACAACAAGGGATGCCCCTGGACACATATTGGAGATGCCGACCCCTCTGCTTTTTGAACAGGCATGAAGTCATCTGGTCAGAAAGTCAAAGTTAGCATGCAGCCTCAGCTCAGCCATCTACATCTATTTTTCAGACACTTTGACAAAGCTATGGTATGCCTTTTCTTGCTAATTATTATGATGACACTATCACCATCATTGCTACATATCCTTCACATCAAGAGCAAACAGCACACATACACACATCTCCAACAATTGCCTAGAGTTAGAGTCTAGCAGTTATTTGCATTTGTATCGTGCAGCTTTCACCATACTGATACATACTGGCACCAGGTGCTACAAATCCAAAGTTGATGATTGGCATTGGCCTAGGCCATTGCAATTACTATGATGAAGCCAGATTATATCCCGATGTGACTAGAAAGAAACTTGGGTTGCTGTGACCCATGTTGTTGTGACTACCGATACCAATGGGAGGCACATTGTGACATGAGAGATGAGGGATGCTTTTTGGATGTGAACACCTTTTCCACTGACTGCCACACCTCACCACTGCACTCAGGCATCAGCATCAGTACCTCCTTATCAATCATGCCTGGTATCTGATAAGATTGAGAAGAGATGGAAACAATGCTGTAAATGGTTAGGACTAGTACAATGGCATTCTCATTCTGCTTCTACATCTAAATCTGGATCACAAAATAACATTCTACACCTGACTTCGGAGGTGCACATGGACACATGGAATATTAATAATATCATTCTCAACATATGAAAGCCTAGAGTGGATAGAAATTTTCCTTTGTGGGGTTCACCATCGTCAGCTGTGCAGCTAGCTGTGCATGGTGCATGTGCGATGACGATGGTTTTGTTTTAGTAACTAGTTTTGATCCTGGATGGGAACAATTTCTCCGGAGGTGGTACACAAGCTAATTCTGTCATAATTAGTTTTTCTTTCTATCACGTACATTGCTAGATAAACTCAGACCCGTCGCCCGCAGAGTGCCGTTGCCAATCCGTCACTTTGTAACATTGATTTCATATAGGTGCCTCCCCAAAGTAGAGACACATGTTCACCATCCTCATTTCATGAACAAGGGGGCTAGATGGATTTGAGTAGGTGTCAATATATTGTAAATATGGAGACAAAAATAATATGCTATCCTACATTATCTGCGAAAGGGCTCATCTTCGCACACATGGTTAAGGAAACGCTGAACCCGAACAACAAGTGTACATATCGCCTCTTGAGCAAACAGACGACGGGATGTAAAGACAGATAGAGACAGCTTCCCAGTATGCACAAGCACCAGTACACCCACAACTGATGTGCAATCGATGAAGCCAAGTGTGCTGCTCAGGTAAATGGTCTGTTGCGCGGCTGGAGAAGTCCCCACCGTGATTGGGAAAACCGAGAAAATTGCACTCCTTCGTCAATCTATCTACGAAGCTTGAAACGAGAATACTAAAAGATGTCTGCACCGTGACGTCACAGATCATCGTCGATCTTTTTTCATGACACGTGGGTGACATTAGAAAAATAAATCGAACAAACATTTTAGTTTTCTCAGTGAGGAAATACTGCTGAATATTTAATCGATTTATTTGTTACATTGATAGAGAGAATCCCATCTCTAGAGGACTTTGATAAAAATGTACTTCTAATAACAACCCCTTCGTTGCTCTCCTGCACGTGCCAAATCCAGATCGCTCCCCAAGCGCCCCAAGCCGAGCCCGCCCCCCATCACACAACTTTTGTTCGACCGAGAGACGACGATAGCAACAATGGCCTCCGCTTCCGTGATCCTCACCACCGCCGCGAGGCGCTCGATGGCCCAGGCCTTGAGGTCGTCTCGATCGGTCATGTCCACGCCTTCGTTCGGTTCTTTCCGCTTGATGAGTACCTATTACACGCCAGGTGTGTACGGATGGGCTCGGCGGACATTAAAACGACGGCACTCGGTGGGACAGCAGTGGACGGCGGGGGGGCACTTCGCCGTGCTGTTACGACCAATGGGGATGCTGTTTTATCAACCTTTGTTCCGTGTAATTTATTCTGCTGCTCACATTGGCTCCCTTCTCCACAGCCCACGAATACTGCAAAGTTGATGGCAACATCGCAACTATTGGCATCACTGACTTCGCCCAAGCTGCGCTCGGCGACATTGTCTTCGTGGACCTCCCCGAGCCCGATGATGAGTTCGAGGTGAAGGACTCTTTTGGATCGGTCGAGTCTGTCAAGGCTGCATCGGACGTTTATGCCCCCGTCTCTGGTAAGGTGACGGAGGTTAACGAAACGCTTACGGACGAACCCGGGTTGGTGAATACCAGTGCGGAGGATGATGCCTGGTTTATCAAGATGGAGATCTCGGATGAGAGTGAGCTCGGGGATCTGATGAATGCCGAGCAGTACAAGGAACACTGCGAGAAGGAAGCCCATTAGATGATGCAGATTGGGATGTTGCTGTAGGAGAGAGAAGGATGGATCGGTTCTCAGGTTTTTCATTTGCTATTGTTAGGAAATGGAAAGAAGTGGGTAACATGCAAACGGCGTGGATGATGCCAGGGCGCTTGATCCTGGAACAAGGCCAGCTGTGTTTTGGTGGCGGTGCGTATGATGTGTGCAATCTGTGTGGAAGGTGAAATACTATTATCATACCGTGGGCAATTTTGAAATAGCGTGTATGGTATGGTAGCTACATGATTCAATTTACACACTCCTGTTAGCTTGAAGGCATACCCTAGTATGTTTACTATTGCACCTTACCGGGAAGAATCTGCGGCACAAATTTCGTGAGCAAGAGCAAGCAGGCTCACAACAGCAACGTCGCTGCGAAGAACTCTTGTCCCCAGTGTTATTTGCTGGAATCCTTTGCTGGTGAACATTTCGAGCTCGTAAGGCTCTTCCCATCCACCCTCAGGTCTTTTTGCAATACAGTTGGTACGCAAATGATGTTAGATTTGTTGCACTTGTGAAGAATAACACAGAAAGTTGAATCTCTCACCCGACCGCGACCAAAATTCTACGAGGTTTGTCAGATGGAAAATCTATGCCAGTCATCCTCTGATCAACTACTTCGTAGGCAGTTTCCCCGCCCTCTGCGACACTCTTCCTCTTGGGATGGGCGATGACACGAATAACTTCATCAGGCGGGAAGAGTGCATCCAATTCGTCCTCCATGAAAATCTTCAGCTGCTTTGTGACGGTTACGTCGGGCAGTCGCACATCCCCTGATTGCGCCAAACCTTCCACCAACAGGCCCCGGAGCACTTCTGGCTTTCGGAAGATGTGTGATCCGAAGTAGTCCTTTGGAACCTTTCTTGCATTTGTAAGGCAAAGCTGATCTATTCCTAATTGGGCAACCATGGGTAATATCCGCCCAAGCTGGAGTGGTCTAGGCAGGGCCAGCAGCAGGCTGACCGGAGGGATATCAGAAACACCATCCGATGCTTCTTCGGCGCTGGTAGCGTTCCGTTCATTCCATAGAGATGTCTTCGGGGGATGAGGAATAGATATCTGCAGTGATCCTGGTGGATCACCATTCTTGGTCGGTTGTGCCTTTTTGATCTTTCCTTCTGGCAGCCAAGTAACGGTAGCCTCATCTGTGAGCAAACCAGCAAGATGTTGACCACTCTCGGTCTGCGAACTCCTCACTGCCCCCGCTCGCACTGTGTCTCCGTTCTGCAAACCCAATATCTTTGCGCAATGAATGGTTCTGTAATCGTCTTTGGGCAAGGTGACCGTTGCAATGGCATCTTTTGTGTCAGGTCCACCTTCGTTGTCCGTCCCTCCTCCATCGATCTCTGAAGTATCGAACAATATCCGATTCAACCTTAACGGCCCAGTACCATGTATGTGTCGTGAATGAATTCTCTCATATGATGCATCCCTGATGTGATGGGGATCAACAAATGCTGTTGGCAATGACCATCGCCGTTTGGGCACTACGATCCGGGCAAAAGCCGACGACTGCTTCGAAACTATGCATGTCGGAATCATGGAAAGAAGCACAAGCCATATGAAGCTTAGCAGCAGCAACATTGTGGAGTGCGAGCAGTTGGGCCGGCCGGCCAGGATCTAAGATCGCAAAAATCGTTCGTGATGCGAACAACGAGATTGCTCTGCCGAGTTAGCTAATGGCCATCATTTGCTGCGATCTGCCATTGGCAGTGCGTCTGCCTGGTGATGGGACCGGGGAAGGGGACTACAGACTCCGGGGACCGCCGGGGGGCTAGAGCGGCTTGGGACTTGGGACGCGCGCTGTGTGATGGACTGGATGGACGGATGGAAGAACTTCTACCTCTCTATCGTACTGTTCAAGAGATGTCATGGTGCTCGGCGCTCTGCTACATAGGTATGGTACGATACATAATATTATGCGGTATGCGCTGTCGCGGCGCTTGCGCTGTCCTGTGCGGCTGTGGTTGAATTGAGTTTTCTCTCCCGCCAATTAATTCAAAATTTCATATTGTATTCCTACGTGAAAAATCACCTTGACATGGAGATAGGAGCTAGCCCACGTACGTTTTATCGTAACGTTAGGAAGTATGGTAGGAGCAGAAAAGAAACGACCTCCAACGACCATGAAGATCCACCTCCCAGTAGCCATTTTCCGGTGGCGCTTTTCAGACCCTGTAGGCGATCTGCCCAAAATCTCCTGCCATCATCCTCTGCCTCCGGCCGAGCCCCATCCCGAGCTACAACTACAATACAAGGCCGACATCAGCCGATGAGGACGGTAGGATCCCTGCCAACAAGGCCATTATCCCACCGTTGTCGACATCATCGGCACTGATGCCTCTATCTCAATTCCTCCCATGCCAAAGAACACACATATCATCTATGGAGAGATGAACTCCTGAGCTATATACAGGTAACTAGTATATCGTTAGCTATGGGAGGCATTTTGATTTTGATTTTGAGATAGAGGCGTCGCGATCTGCGGGCTATGATGACTGCCAAAACAGTCCGGTGGATGCCATGGTCGGAGTTGCTGCGGGGTTTTGCTTGGTTGAGGTTGAGGAGAGTTGTGAACCCCCATTGCCATTGTTAGTCTCTGGTCAATTTTGATCACGAATCACGGACTCTCCAGTCTTGGTCTTGTGCGCAATATGAGTCATATTGTGTTTGATGACCCATGGCTGTTTTTCGAATTCCTCTGTCAATCTGGCATTATTTTACTTCTTGAGGATATTATTTGCGGTACAAGTCATATTGTATGACAAATGGCCATTTTTCGAATTTTTCTGTTGACCTGGTAATTTTGTGTTTACTCCTTGAGGTTATTATTTACAGTGCCAGAAATGTCTACATATGTTACATCTCTAAAAAAATGCATCCCATTGTAAACTGTAAACAGCCACACACAACACCAATGCAAAAATTGATGTCTCCATGGCAACTGTTTGGAACGTACGTCCTTCATAGCCCCGTCCATCGTTATCTCTATATTATTCAGTAGCCGCACTGACTTCTCACCTCATAAATAGACTCCGTGGCACACGTCCTCCATGAGCATCGGTGGGTGCCTAAGCCTAAGGTCGTGTTTGACGTCGGCGGCTGGTCAGGTCCGTCGGATCCTAGGGGGACTGGGGCACCATGGATTTGTGTGGCCATTGATGCAAACAACAAACAACGGCAAGAAGCATTGTGATAAACCATGCCTTTCAAAATATCGATTTTTTCTAATATTTATTTTATGTCATAAATATTCAATAAAATATGTTCATAAAAATAAAAAATATATGTTGAATATTAATAGTATTACTGCTAAAACCTAATTTCCGCCTGACTAAACTTGGCACTGGCCAAGAATACTTCATAAGTATATACCTGTCATGTAGGTAGGTACCCGTCCCTGCCCCAGAGGTACTATTCTTACTGTGACTGTGACAACATGTAGAAAAGGTAACATTTTTTGTGAGCTGAGAGTGCTGATACTGGTACCACATTATCCTCAAATATGCATCCATTCCATTGTGTTTATCTTCGTCTTCGGTTGGCTGGACTCTAATTTTGTAGCAATGAGTGCTCACTATCACAATGCTCAATTTGACTCAATTTGACTCAATCATCTATCTTGCATTTGCGTGCAATTTTTGACCTTGTCAAATAAAACTTCTCCATGTCCATTCTCTGTCTCTGCCTCTTGCATGTGTGCTAATATGAACCTTTTCTAGAGCAGAGGACCTAGATCAGCGGCAAAGTCTCCAAAAGCACAAGCCTTCCTCGTCGTCACCTGGACCTAGATCTCTTGTCCCCACCTCACCATCACCAAATCCAAATGCCCACAAATACTTGGCAAAGACCTTGTATATAAGTTGGTGAATTCATCCAGCTGCTATCAGTGTTACATTGATGCAAAGGGACTGCTGTGCCTCTGATGTGCCCAGTCTAATCTTGGGTCAGCGCCTCCCATCCTCCCATCTTGCTCCCATGTTCATATTCCGAATATTTCTGTCAGTGTGTTCCTGTGTTTCAGTTCCGCCAAGCATTCCTTTAGTACCTGGCCTGTGAAATCATGGTATCTTTCAGCGTAGGAATCGAAACGACATGATTGGGACAGACAGTCAACAGCGAAGAAAGACATCGCAAGTGCCGGATGAATGAGAGGACAAGCCCGTGATGGGGCTAGTTGGGCTTACCTAGAGAGGGGGGGCCTTGGGCGGGGCAGTTGAAGCTGCTGCGCCCGTTTTACCTGTACCTGCATCTCTATAATATAATAATGCCTTTAAGTTAGGGCTACAGACCTACCCTGGGAGGGGCTGAGAGAG
>JALLBE010000298.1:0-18925 GCA_036939795.1 Thalassiosira mediterranea
GGACTGGGCGACGCGCGGAGGCGGGCGCTGATCGCGGCGCGGTGGTTGCCTTGAAGTATCTGGCTGAGCTGGGCGGAAATGTGGAAGCGAGATGCTACTACGGCGGGGCGGTCCGTCATGGCCGGCCGGGCGGGATGTTTTGTGTTGTGCAACGGCAGTTGAGATCTGATGCACGCACAATGGGGAGCGGGCCCACAATTGCCAACATAAGATACCCCACTTCGCGGGGATATCTAGATAACCGCTTCGCGGCTTCGTTTTATCCCCTCCGTGGGCTGAATGTTTTCACGCTAAAAATTACCGTGGAGCGATTTTGATACCGAGGGATTTTTTTAGAGACCCTCCGAATCGGCCGATCGGAGGAGGTTTTTTTTGGATATCAAACAAGGGGCGTTTCGATAAACGATGAAAATGAGGGCGGAAATCTTTGGAGTTCGGTACGGTACTTTACCTACCTACATACCCCCAGTTGAAAAGGTCTATAGGCCCCCCTTTTTGAGACGAAAAAATGCCGACGCCGCGCGCGACCCGCGACGCCCGACGCCCGAGTGGGAGACATATTATCCGTGCACCGTTGCCCGTCGCCGGTTCGATGCTGAACTTTCCTGCCTCGCCGTAGTACCCATTCGCCTTTCGGTCGCACTGTTGTGACTTTGTTCGTTTGGCAAGGTGTCGACGAAGGCGGGGCTCCAGCTATCGTGAGCTACCGACCGACCGACCGACCGACCAACAAAAAGGAGTTGTCGCCACTGTTGATACCAAGTAGGTACGAGGATACCGTCAATCTCAGGTCATTCTTATACCGTCGATACAACAACGATACCGATGATAAACGATACACGCACGATTCCATCGATTCGATTGATCTCATTTGCGCCAATCCTGTGACCTCTCAAGTGTGTTGTCCGGAGGGAGCAAGTGAGAATTTGACGACACTAATAACTGATAACTTGCGACGTGGTCCTCAGTTGATCTGGCCGTACCTAACTCGTTTTATAATACCAAGCTCAAGCAGAACGATGGGCAAAAAAGGCAGGAAAAAGAAGTCTGCGGCCAAAGATGGCTCCGACTCTGGGAAGCGTGCCATTCATATTCCTGGGGGATCAAGGCCACCGATCGAGCAGGGTCGCAAGGCGCGTATTCAAGGATTGATCAATCGCAGTGATCTGAACGGGAAGGAAGGTATCGTACTAGAAGTCCTCGAGAACGGGAGGGTTGCTTTGGAGGTTAAGGAAGGCGACGGTACGGTTTTTGACGCGAAGGAAGTCATAGCGATCAAACCGGAAAACTTGCAAGTCCAATGGAACATCAGTGGCGATAAGGAGGACAAGAGAGAGGAATGTCCTATCTGCTTCGACACGTTGATGAATGTCAGCAAGGCAGAAAATGCAATCAGGTTGGTGTGTTGCGGTGCCATAATTTGCTCGAAATGCTGCACCCAGATTCAGAAATCCGAGCAGAGAGACTCTTGTCCAATGTGTAGAGCGGACTGCGGTGAACTCAGTGAGGAGGAATTCATCCGAAGGATACGGGCTCGTGCAGACCGGGGCGATGCAACTGCATCGTACAACCTGGGTAATTACTACGATAGTGGCCTTCACGGCCTAAAGCAGGACATGGCCCTGGCCAGGGTTTGGTACGAGAAGGCAGCCGAGAAAGGACATACTGATGCAGCTTTCAACCTCGCGTGCTGCCTCAGAGACGGAGAGGGAGGGCCAATTGACAAGCGTCTTGCGGTGAAATATTATCGCATGGCAGCAGAGAAAGGCTGTGTCATGTCAACCACGAGCCTTGGGATTGCCTACATGTATGGGGACGGCGTCGAGAGGGACACACAAGCTGCGAAGAAGTACCTTCAACAAGGTGCCGATGCTGGAGATGAGTTGGCAATGAAACGTCTGCAGACGTTGGCTATGATGAGCGTGTTTGATGGAATGGGAGCTATGTCGGTCTCTACGCAAGATGCACTGAGATTTTCTTTTGGATAATGAGCGTGTTCTTAGGTAGCTTGCTTATTTGTCGGGTAACGTAGACAGATGGTAACATGTAATGGTTTGAATAACAGGAAACTTACTCTACACAGGATACAACATCGGATACAGGTGGGCACCACCTGACTCGTAACCCTGTCGCCTGACCTCAACCCGGAGCGTAATGTCATGAAAACGGCGCACTTCATCTTCCGCGACGGCCTCAGTTAACACAAAGATCGATCCTTTCGTTGGGGTAGTTTCATTGCCCGGATACCTAGATATCTCACTCTGATTAAGATTTGTGGATCTCTGAACCTTCCCATCGCCTTGCGCCCTGCCTTATGATCGCCATCATCATTCATCATCCTACAATCCTGTCCACAAATCACGCTGAAGGAATCGCCCAGGAGGGTCCAACGTGCGGCAATCTATGACGAGTTAAATGGCTACATCGGCTCTGTCCGAGAGTTTGAATGAGTCCTACTTTCCCACCTTGCATTCGATCTCAGCGTGGAAGTGTTTGTTGCTAGGATGGATAATCGCAACACCACCCCGTTTTACTCCTCATACACAAGGAGCCTGCCACATTCAATTGGCGTCAGCAGGTGAACGTGAGTGTTCTCTTATGATGCTGAGCGGGGATCAGCAAAAACATTAAGCAACATCTAGTAGCATCAGCACGGTGTCTTACCTTATGCATACACTTAGAAATCCATACCCTCGTCAAGCCAACAAATAATCAAGGTGGCCGTGGTATATGTGCTTCACGGCGTCGATGAACATCACATCGCCATTCTGCTCTGTGAACTCCTTGACCTTTCTCAGCTCCCTCTCCGTATAGTTCAGTTCCCCCTTGAACGCGTTCGCATGCCTCATGTCATGTCCTTCCCACCCCGTAATCTTGGGTATGATCTCCGTAAACACCTTGTAGTCACTCAAGAGGACGACATCGAAGTGTCGTTGGAGGAGCTCGATTCCGCGCCGGGCCTTCTCCTCCTTCGTGGCGTTGTGGACATTGCGAGGACCGCGATTGTAAACGAGGTAGTCCAGCTGCGTGTTGAACAAGCCGCGCTGGTCGTAGTTCCTCGGATCGAGATGATCGATGAACTGGTCGACCGTGTTGTTCAGGTTGATCATGCCCTTCGTCTGGCTGATAGTGTGGCCCACGGCATCGCGGAGCATCGTCGTGGCCACGAAGCCGCAGCCCTGCGACTCCACCGCCTCCCTCCATTGATACAGGTACGGTTCGCTCGTGTTGGGGAAGAGGCTGAAGCCGTGGGCGTGCACGATCCTCCATTCGTACGGGTCGAAGTTCTTCACCTGCGTTTCCATCCCCTCGATGAACTTCGCCTCCACGCCATCGTGTCGGCCCCAGTGCGTCCAGTAGGTCACGTTCTCGTTGTTATCCTTCTCTTTCCCCAGCCACCTGTTCATCGACGATCCGCCCGTGCACGCGATGTGGTAGAAAAAGATCATCCCGCACTGGAACGGCAGCTTCGACTCGTCGATCGATCGGACCTGCGACAGGCGCGGCACCGTCCGGGGATACGACGCCATGGACTTCGTGAGTTGTTGTTCCCTCGACTGAGGAGGGTGGAACTCAGCGCGGTAAACGTCCTCGGACGAGTGTGACGAGGCCGAGAGCCGCGATAGACCGACGGTGCCGACGAAGATCCGATAGGACGACATGGTGAAGAGGACCCACGCGAGGATGGGGTACAACGGCGATATCCTACGGCGGGACGACATCTTCGAGGATTCCTTCATTGTCTCCAAAATGGTCGAGCGAGCTTGGAGCGAGGGACTACTGGCGGGCGTGGAGCTTGATGGGGCGCGATCGCTGGGACGATCGAGCGGCGGCGGACCGGACGGAAATCTCATTGTGCGGCCAACACGAGAAGGCACGAATAGGCAGTTGGCGGAAATAACAGAGGACCCGGGCAAACGATCAAACAATTATCGTAGGGAATGGTCTTAATAACCGGGTCATATAGACATTTATGGTACTTTCTGCCGTTGGCTTTTTAGCGCGTGATTTTAGTTAACACACACAGGATAACTAACACAATATTTTCAACTATGTGCTGCTGCCACCAGATTTTTTGGTTAAATAAAAAATAGAGCATTGCATGCTGCCACCCTCCAACTACCGTCATTGCCAACAAATCAGGCACCCCCTCCAGCCAAATAGGCTTTCACCTCCCCCCAACTAAAAGCAGAACCCCACTTTCTACCAAAACAGAACCATGAACCATGTGCATGTGCTGCAATCATTATTATGACCAGGTCGCGGATGCATATGCATGTGAGACCAATCTATCTCAATTTTGGTGATTTGACCTGGAGGTGAAAGTAGTATACACTGTCTTGCAATCACAATTCTGTTTGCATATCTTGTAAAATTACCACAGGTGTACTATGACTGTAGATTAAACATTAGAAAAGAAACGGAAACGGTTCTCTCTCTTTGCCGCTAGTAACTGTCGAGGGACAGTGACACATCAGCAAGGCCATAGACATGCAAATAAATGCACCCCATTACAGATGTTTATAAATATGGTCTACCTTGACCAGTGCATAAAGCTATTGCTATTGGGTGCATCATTGTTGCCAGTGATACACTAGGTACACTTCCATTTCTAATTATTTTTATTGCTGGAATAGGAATAGCCCTGGTTTCAACCTGGGTGTGAACAGGAAAGGCACCAGTACTCCCAACAATCCCTGACACCAAAACACACATGCCCTTGAAGATTTTTGCTAAAGTATTCATTTGATTTGCTGGGAATTTCTCACAAATAGTACTCCAGTTGGTTTTTGCATGTTAAATTTGGGGACCAATTTTAGACCTGGGGAAGAACTACTCTCAAAACCAGAGAAAGGAGAACTTTTTCCTCAGACCCCATTCTCGGTTTTCCTATGGTGTCGGGACCTAATTCTACCTCTACTGAGATTCTACTGTAATCAACCCGCCTTGAGGGGCGGGGAATCATCAGAATTCACCACAATTCGCCGCCACCAACACCCTGTCCCTGTCTGCCACCACTGTCGTAGTCATCCTGGTCTCCACCACGTCCAAACTAGCGGCTGGAGATTAAAAATACCGCAGGGGTCTGCTCTCATCTGGTTGGTGCCAGCCATTGGCAAGTGGCGCAACCAGCATAACCCGCAGCCACAATCCACCCACCCGTCTCCACATCCTTAGGGCAGACTCCATGGATGAGACCCAAAGCAGTCTTGCTACACGCTCCCAATTCATGAAAATCAGAACTTGAAGAAGATAGTGATGCTGTGGGAGGAGCTCCAAAGGGCAGAGGAAAAATCTAAAACCCTCCAGTCTCTTTACATGTGTGATGTTCACACAGCCATTATTTGTGCCCTTTTTGCAGCAGTCATGAAATGAATTGGGAGCCACACTTCGATGAAGAATGGCCGTGGGACAGCACAGAGGAAGCACTGTTGCTATTGAGTACTACTACTGTTTTATCAATGTTGCCAGACTGTGACTATTTGTGACTACAACTATTTTTGCAGGCGACTCCAGTCAACAGCAATATAGATGGCATTGTTAGGTACTACCTACCTGGGTGTGAAATGATGTATGAGTATGAATATGAACACTCATGCTACTGAAAGTTCATATCAATAGTTTCTGTTCCAGAGGATAGGGGTATCAACGTGTAAACAATTCATGTGTACAGTACCTAAGACTAAGACTATGAGTGCAAAGTAAGTTTATGCAAACACAACCGCAGCCCCAGTGGCCCCAGCCCTCTTCATACCCTCATATTATTCATATACTTGTAGATAGTTTATGTTTATGTTTATGATTGTCCCATTCACATTCTCTGTTTCATGTATGTATCCGCCACAGCAATCACAGTCAACCATTGCTGACAATGCTGTCAATGCTGACAATGCTGACAATACTGACAATACTGACAATACTGACATGGCACAATCTTCCTTGCTCCCCATACTATTTCATAATCATAGTCCAACTCAAACACAAAGGTATTCGGCATTCTGCTTTTGACAACGATATTCTTTTCTTGGTCTCTCCCATCACCATGCTCCTACTCCTATCCCTATCCAGGAGCAGGAGATCTTGATGGGGAAAGATATTGATGCCTAATATGCGATCCTGTCAAATATCACCAGAACTCCCAATGGTCCCAATTAGAGCTCGGGCCATACCTAGGTAACACTCAAGATGCTAGGATTAGGATCCACCTGCACCCAACCAGAGACCAGAGCCAGAGCCCAACACTCATACTATTACTATCATATCAGAGCTCCATCTGACCCAGGGAACCACCTAAACCAGAGCTCCACCTAAACCAGAGCTCTCGGCACCAGAGCTCCACCTGGACCAGATAGAGCTCTCCATCCGTCCAGAGCTCCTCTCTCAAAAAATCAGAGCAGCAAAATCCACCAAATGAAAATCAGTGTGGGAAAGGGGCTCGGGTTGAGCACGCCCCCCCCACGTGGAGGGGATTTCTCAGTTCCACATAGGAACCAGTAGTATCTCAGCTATCAGCGACCCAAAAGCTTGAACCTTGAAGTTGACGCTTCGCAACCTGTCCGTCGCGAATCCAAATTCATTTCGTGCGCACTTCCAATGGCAACTTCCAACAAAATCCAATTTTGGGGCTGCCAGCTGCAGAACCGATTGGGCGGCGGCGGCGGCACGGTACGATACGGTCCGTCGGCGCGGATTGGATAGCAGCGGCAGCGAGCGGGCACCAGCCAAGAGATCCTGGCGGCAGCATTGCTCGGCAAGACGGCGGCTTAGAGGCGCGGTAGCGGCGAAGATTGAGTGGAGCGAGTGGGGCGCGCGGGAGAGATCTCTCGGCCACGCACAGGCTCACTTTTCAACGGTCCTAGGTACTAGGTATCGGGGTCTTGCGACGCAGAGTGCACAAGTATGGCGCGCGCGGTGAAAATGAGCTCCTCGAGACGTGGCCGCAGGCAGCGGCAGGTCCTCCTGGCCCTGTCGCTGAGCATGCTCGGGAGCAGCGACGCCTTCCAGGGCCCGTCGCTCCCGAGAGCTCTCCCCGCGGCCCGGGCCTCGCTCACTCGGGCGTACAGCACGCTGGACAAGGAGGAGGTCGAGACCGAGTCGTCCTCGGCCTCGGCCAAGAAGGTCCTCGTCGACCCCTCCAACCTCTCGGCCGCCTCCCGCATCAACGAGGAGGCGTCGGAGCCCACCGTCCTCGACCTCTCGTCGTACGAGAACGCCCTCCTGGGCGCGTGGGACGACGACGTCGCCCTCCAAAAGGGCTTCGACTGGGAGATCGAGAAGCTCCGCCGGTACTTCGCCGGCCTGCGCCAGCGCGAGGACGGGAAGTGGGAGCGCAAGCCCTCCATCTTCGACTTCCTCGTCACGAACACCCCGTCGAAGGTCGTGGGCGCCGAGGCGGGGGCGACCAAGTACGAGATGCCCCCCAAGCCGGTGACCTTCCTGGACGTGGGGGTCCTGATATTCAAGAACCTGCTCAACGGGCTGGGCTTCGGTCCGTCCCTCGGCATGGCGGCCGTGCCGGACGCCGTCATTCAGAAGTACGAGGGGAGCTTCTTCTCCTTCATCAAGGGAGCGTTGGGGGGAGATCTCCAGACGCTCGCGGGCGGGCCGCTCTTCCTCCTGCTGGCCAAGTACTACAAGGACTACGGGCCGATATTCAACCTGAGCTTCGGCCCGAAGAGCTTCCTCGTTATCAGCGACCCGGTCATGGCGAGGCACATCCTCAGGGACAGCACGCCGGAACAATATTGCAAGGGCATGCTGGCAGAGATTTTGGAGCCCATCATGGGTGATGGTCTGATCCCCGCAGATCCGAAGATTTGGAAGGTCAGTAATCGCCTCAGTGGTATGAGTGATTTGACTATGTATTGTCTCAGCAGATACCTACCTGACAGTGTGACAAGATTTGTCAAAATCGGGGTAGAAATGATGTATTTGAATCTCACACAATCGCACCATCTCCCACTTCCTATCTCCACAGGTCCGACGACGAGCTGTTGTCCCGGGCTTTCACAAGAAGTGGCTCAACAGTATGATCAACCTCTTCGGTGACTGTGCGGACCGTCTCTGTAACGATCTTGAGACACGTGTGAGGACCGATAAGTCCCAGCCCATCCTTCCCATTGATATGGAGGAGCGTTTCTGCTCTGTAACCCTGGACATCATTGGAAAGGCAGTGTTCAACTATGACTTTGGATCCGTGACGAAGGAGTCACCCATCGTTAAGGCCGTTTACCGTGTGCTGAGGGAGGCCGAGCACCGTTCGTCGTCCTTCATTCCCTATTGGAACTTGCCATACGCGGAGAAGTGGATGGGTGGACAGGTAGAGTTCCGTAAAGACATGGGCATGCTTGACTCAATTTTGACGAAGCTTATCAACCAGGCGGTAGAGACGAGGCAGGAGGCCAGTGTGGAGGAGCTGGAGGAAAGGGAGGAGGGGGATGACCCGAGCCTGTTGAGGTTCTTGGTTGACATGAGGGGAGAGGACCTGACGAACAAGGTCTTGAGGGACGACTTGATGACAATGCTCATTGCAGGACATGAGACTACTGCGGTGAGTTCTGATTTGAAAGACATTCCTTGGTGGTATCAAAGTTATTGCGCCATGCTTTTGAGGAAGAAAGCTTTGGGTGTCACACTGTGAGACAGCTCGTAGCAAGCTGGTCAAACTTCTTATCAATTGCAAGGCTTCATCCTTTGGAGATGCGCATGTCTCACACTCATTTAATACTTTTCTGATCCTTCTTCTGGTGTTGCCACTGTTGGAACTGCTGAACTACAGGCAATGCTGACTTGGACGATGTTTGGACTCGCTGAAAGTGACCCTGGCCTGACGAAGGAGATTCAGGCCGAGGTTCGATCAGTGATGGGAGATAAGGAGAGACCAGATTATGATGACATTGTTAAGATGAAGAAGATGCGAATGGCTCTCATAGAGGCATTGCGCCTTTACCCTGAGCCCCCTGTGCTCATTCGGCGCGCACGCCAGGAGGATACGCTTCCTCCTGGTGGATCGGGTCTGGGCAGCGGCATCAAGGTGCTGAGGGGAACTGACATTTTCATCTCAACCTGGAACTTGCACAGGGCCCCTGAGTATTGGGAAAATCCAGAGAAGTATGATCCTACTCGATGGGAGCGGCCGTTCAAGAACCCGGGGATCAAGGGATGGGAGGGATACAACCCTGACAAGGTCCCCCCAGGCGGGCTCTACCCGAATGAAATCTCGTCAGATTATGCGTTCCTTCCATTTGGGGCAGGAAAGAGGAAGTGCATTGGAGATCAATTTGCGATGCTCGAAGCGTCCGTTACGCTCGTAAGTTTTGTTCTTAGGCTTGTCCTGTGTCCATCCCACATTCGTCTTCGCTAAACTTTACGGAATATGTCATCTTTCGCCTCTTCCAGTCGATGATCTTGAACAAATTTGATTTCACGCTTGTGGGAACTCCTGAGGACGTTGGCATGAAGACAGGAGCAACAATCCATACCATGAATGGACTTAACATGGTGGTGAGTCATCGTTCTGAGACCAACCCCATACCGGAGACGAATGATTGGTGGATTCAACAGCACTTGTCGAGGGGATTCGACGCCAATGGCCGGCCTTACTCTTCGAAAGAAGATGCAGTTTGGACCACGTCGTCGAGACATCAGGGAGGCTTGAAGCCATAAAGAAACCATGCGGTTGGGGGCTCATGGAGAAAATAATTGTTATTTACTCATATCCTCTAGGTAGTAGGACCACTTTACCGTCACCTCTTTTCTCTCCATGACATGTCTTTGGATTGTCCTAGAGGTTCTATTGAATTTGCCAAACACTGACATCGTATCTCTAGAGAGAGGTCGTGGATGCGCGTACCTTTCTTGAATTAGATTCAAGTGATCCACGCAATCAGAGGCAATGAACAACATGGACTTCAATGCAACGAAACACTACAGCTAACGTACCACTTGTACACATCCATGGAGCAGAATCTGATCATCTCTCTAGAACTCCACAAATAGTGCATAGCAACTACATCATTTAGCTAGGATTCAATATTTATTGCTCCTCTGTCGCACCCCTGTTGATGATGTTTTCATCCACCCATGGAGCCAGCGCAAGCGCGGCACCAAGCCTCAATGGCACGAGCAACCGAGCAACGTTGGCTGCTCCGAAAATGAATGCCAGCACAGCTGCGCGATCAGAGCCATCATTGATCACATCAGGCCAGTGTCCCGTGGTTTGGTATAGTGCCGTCGACGCCACAGGGAATGCGACCGCCCAGAACGCCAACTCCGTGATGACGTAAGCCACTGTTCCTGACACACCGAACTTCTTGACATCAGCCATGCTCAGTCCCTCTCCGTCTTCGCCACCACCAAACTTGGGAAACGAGAATCCCTCTCCCTCGCCACTCTCTTGCATGCCACGGTTGTAGTAAAGGTAGCCAGTGATCGCCGGGATGCCAAAGACGATCGCTCCAGCGGCGATGCCGTTTTCAGTGAAAGGCAGGTCAAGAGCCAATTCTCCATATTTCAGCACGTACGACGCGCCAACTGTCAATGCCGCCAACTTAGCGATGAGCTGCAAATCCGACTCCTTTGCCGCGACCACGTTGTATGGCATAGCCGCCGCCTCGTCGACAGCGATGCCCTCCGGACTGGTCTCCGACTTGGGGAAAGGGTTCAGCTCCCTCAACGTCCAGCCGTTGCTGATGGCGATCCTCCACGCGGCAATGGCAACGGTGGTGTTACCCAGGAGCGTGAAGAACGCCTGCAGTTCGACGAGGAACTGAAGCGAGCTAGGGTTGTAAAAGAAGTGGTAGGTGCATGCACAGATACCAGACGCATGAAGGGGCAACATGCCCCAAGTGAGTCCCTTCCACTTGGGATTGTCAGTTGTTTCGGCAAACTTCCAGATGGTGTCCATCGCGAAGAGGAATTCGAAGACAGACGAGAAATGGATCGCCCAAGTGGGGATCGAGAGGGCGTTTTCAGGTTCGGAATGCATCACTGCAAGCGAAGAGATGCATCTGCATCAGAGATGTGTGATGTGCAACATAAGTTGCAAAGTCGGAATGAACTCACCGAAAGGCAGGCTAGTGACAGTATCCTGAGGCAAGTTCCCGAGACCGAAGAGGAAAGGAGAGTGGGCCTCGAATCCAAGGCTGGTTCCAGCGGCACAAGCAACCGCGAAGAGGGCAGCGCCGACTCCAGCCACAATCTTAGGTGTAGACCCGTACTTGGAACCAGACGTGGTGTATTCGGGATTGTTCATGGCCTCGCGGAATCCGAGCACCTACGAATAACGTTTTGCGTAGCATCATGTGGAAGTTGAGATGTGATCCTCCAAGTGCACAACCATGATGCATTGCCTGTGCTACATTCTCATCACAACGTTGCCACATTGTAAACTGATGCATCGCACAGGATCGTGGCAGATTGGACAGCAACTCCTAAATCGACCAATCTCTGCATGGAATCAAGAGCTGGATGCGAGCCATGCCACGACGCAATCAGAAGACGGCCACCAATGCACACAAAAATATACTCACGATGAGGACGTTGGTGATGGTCAAAAGCGCCTCCGCCCCTCCGTGCAGCCAGTCCACGTTCGCCAAACTCAGCCCGTACACGCTCTTCGTCACGATGCCGCTCGGGATCGTACCGAGCACGAAGAGGAGCAGGTACTGCCATCCGAAGTTGCCGAGATTCGGCGTCCTGTTTCCGCGGAAGCTGAGGAAGTACAGGAAGAGGAGGTACGGAAGCAACGAGGCCTGGAAGAAGATTCCAGCGAGGTTGTTCCCCTGATCGGAGAAGGAGAGCAGGTCGGAAGACGACGAGATGGCCGATGATGCGGCGGACGTGACGGCGTCGGGAGATGCGGTCATCATGGCCGAGGCCGCGGCGAGGGTCGAGGGAACGTCCGAAACGAGCTCGGCCACCGCGCCGATGGACGTGGCAGTCGTCGATGCCGCCCTGGTGCCGACGAGGGAGGAGGCGGGGGCGAACGCCATCGCCGAGGGCGCGGCGACGACGAGGGCCGCGAGGGCGGCCGTCGAGATCTTGGCCATGATGTTGTCGAGAGAGATTGGTCGACAAGGAGTGGCGTGGCTTCGAGCACGGCGGACACTTGAGGATATTGTGCGGTTGGAACGCAAATCGAAGTTGAATGACGAGAGACAACTGCAGGGCATTTTGGGGCCCGCTCAATTGACGTCATAGTTGAAGATCTTTCAGGTAGGGGCAACTATTTACGTAAAAATTAATCCACCTAATCAGCACCCAAGGATGATCTCATACCATTTTCCATTGTTATTTTTTATTGGAAAAAGTATCTCCCGTTATCGTTCTCATATGTATCACACGCGATAATTCCTCTAATGCTTGACCCTTCACCTTTCCACCTGGATCCACCGATTGGACCAATGGTGACACAGACACCCCCTTCTCTGCACCCTCCGCCTTCGCTCCGCCTCCTCGCTGCATTTCCTCTTCGACGGACCCGACGAACATACCGATCGACAACCATGAAGGTCGCCGCAGCCGCCCTCCTCGTAGCCCTCTCGGGCGTAACGGCCTTCGCCCCCGTCCCCCAGCGCTCCACCCCCCTCCTCTCGACGAAGCTCGCTTCGACCGTCGAGAAGGCGGCTCCGGAGCGCATCGCCCCCGATGCCGGATGGGAGCCCGACTGGGAGGACCGACGGGGACTCGAGCCGGAGGAGTTCATGAAGAGCGATATGGACAAGCCGGATCTCAGCGGCATGTGGGAGTGTCCGTTGACGCGATGGGATTCCGAGGGGTGAGTTCGGCGGTGTCGAACTTTGTCGACGATGGTGTGAGCCATGAGCTATGTGACCGTTGTGCCGTTGTGGCCCCCCAACACGCGCGCTGCTCATTTCAGAGTACAGCCTCGGGCGGCTCAATGCACGGCGCCCACAACGACTTGTAGGAGAATCGATCGACTCGACGTACTAACCGTGATAACTAACTACGCACCCGCTCGCCATACACGCGCACAGGATCGACGTGAAGAAGGCCCAGGCCGAGGCCCGCAAGATGCCCCACTGCCCCCTCGAGATCCGCGCCTCCGACGCCGACAACGCCATGGGGGGCGAATACTTCTCGAAGAATTCCGAGAAGATCCGCGCGGAGCTGCTCAAGTACGGAGCCATCTGGTTCCGCGGATTCGACCTCATGAAGTCGGTTTCCGGCAATCGCGAGATGCACGAGGCCCTCGGCCTCGATCCGTGCCTCGATCCCCTGCATTCCAGTGGGCTTCGAAAGTTCGCCAGCGAGAGGGACGCTCTTTACGAGGAGGTGAGTGGTGTGACTGATGCGTTACATCTTTCGTGCCGCGTTTATGTTACAATTGACAGAACCATTTCGCCCCAATCGATCGACATGTACTGCTGCACGATGATGAAACGTATGGCACCAAACCCAAATAGGTGAACAAGCCATCCCTCCGTCAGCACTACATCGGACTGCACTGCGAATCCACCGCCAAGCGCACCGCCGCCTACGCCGCCTTCGTCTGCTTCCAGAAGGCCACCGAGGGAGGCGGGCGCTTCCTCGTCGCCGACGGTGCCGCCATCCTCGGCGAGCTCAAGACGGAGACCCTCCAGCGCCTCTACGATCGCCAGATCCGCATCAGCGTCTCCAACCTCGACATCCCCCCCTCCTTCCCCGGCCCGATCAAGGAGGGGATCAAGGGACTCGTCGACGTCGCCGTCGCCCCCAAGTTCGACATGGACCTCGAAATGATATACGAGAGCGACGGCAAGCCGGGGAGGCTGCAGGCGGTCGAGACGGCCGAGAGCCCCATCAACAGGCACCCCGTGACGGGGATGCCCGTGTGGTTCAACAACGCGCACAACCACGCGAGGAAGCTGAGGGACAGGAGGCCGTGCGGAGTCCCGGAGGTGGGCATGACCGAGGTGTTTTACGCCGACACGATGGAGCCGCTGGACTTGGAGGATTGCCAGGAGATCAAGCGGTGAGTCATAACTTTCTGGACATAACGTACCATGTGCCACGTAGTATCATGAGTGCAATCGTTTTTCTCACCCCACGCGATGAAAACAGCGCGAGCGAGAAGCACATCACCGCCCTCGCGATGGAGCCCGGCGACGTCCTCCTCGTGGACAACTATAGGGCCCTGCACGGAAGGGACGTCTTCGACGGGGACCGATTCCACGCCGTCACCTGGTTCACGTGGGATCAGAACGAGGACTGGAGGGGAGACGAGAGACGCATCGTGGAGAAGAACGCTTTCAACCAGGCGATCAATCAGATGATGGACTGGCTTCCGAAGGACTTCGAGTCCAACCAGTCGTGATGGGTGTATTGAGACAGTTGGTATGGTAGAGAGGTGAAATCATGTCCAACGAGAGTCTGGGTCTGTTTACTACCGAGGTGATTAGCATCGGAAATTGCGAAGAAACCTGTTAGGTCTCAAGCTTTGCTACCTAGCTTTGCCTGGTGAAGAAATAATGAACTGATACAGAATAGTCACTACTGACTTGAGGATTCAATGAAAAGTGCGTAGATAATGAATAAGATCCTCATCCTAGTGCACTCTATGACAAGAAATAATATATGTAACGGCTGAGTTATCGCACTTATGGTAAAAATACATTACATTGGGTACATTCGTAGCATGGGGCAAAGGCAATAGTAGAGGGCCAAACGAAAATTCTATCTTGTCAGCTTCAAATCGTTGGACGCTTGGAAAGCTGGAACCAGATAACAGAGAACCATTTTGCACGTATCCAGTGTTTGTCGTGGCTAACGGAACCAATACATTCTAGATAGAGCAATGCTCTTGACCTAGAGGGAACCGGCATGATGGCTAAGATCTTAAAACGATCCAACAGATTTAATGAACAGATCAATTTTACCATTTATGAACATCTATACGCCACACAGAAAGCCTACTAGTCACAGTACCTTCGACAGAGGCTAAGATTGTAAACCTTAGCATATCCGTCTTCCTCCGAACCTGCAAATGGGGCCCCACTAGCAAAAAAATCTCCACTGGAAGAGAGGGCAACTGAAGCACCAAACTGAAGATCCCCTCCTTGGTCTCCCTGGACATGGTCTCCCAATTCCATATAATTCAACGAAGCTTCATCCCAAATATAGACTGCTACACGTCCCTTCTTCTCACTGTACCACCTTGCACCAATTGCCAAAGACTTCCCATCACCCGACAGCGAGACAGATTCACCAAAGTGTTCCCCATCCTGACCGCTGATGTTGTTGGTACCATGTTGTTTCCAATTCATCTCGCTATCAAGCTCATAAATGCGCACACTGCCCGACCTGTCATTACTGTACGGGGAACCAATCGCAAGATTGTTTCCTTCTTGCGAAAGTGATACAGACCACCCAAAATAATTGTTTGCTTCACCTACCAACTCTCCCCCAAAGCCTTTCCATTTCATCAATTCCTCATCTATACGATAGGTATAAACATATCCAGACTGATTTCCATTGAGGTTATTCCAAGGAGCGCCAATGGCCAGAATATCACCACCACCAGAGAGAGCCAATGAATGCCCTAGATATTCATCAGCTGAGCCAATGATAGTATCATCCCAAAGTTTATATTCCGTACCCTCACGCTTGTAGACCTTGACACGGCCTGACCCAGAATTATGACCGGGGGCGCCAATTGCCAATATGCTTCCATCATCTGAGAGGGAAACATCATATCCAAACAAATCACCTTTATCACCCCAAAGCGTCTTTCCAACTTGTTTCCAAGTCATATCATCATCTAAGGCATAGACCTCTACAAGGCCTGCCCAGACCCAGCCTGTCTCATCATACGTTCCACTGTTATCCCACGGTAGTCCTGACCCTTTACCACATGAATGGCAAGATTTCTTACAACTTAAGAGCATGTAAGTTGGGTTGTCCTCACATCCCCCAGTCGAGGCCCACCTCTCACAACTTCCATTTCTATCACCACAAGTCGAAGAACCAACGGCCAATGTCTTGCCATCCTCTGACAGAGCGAGAACATTCCCAAGGCGCCCTCGAGGCTCTTGGCCGATGATGGTTTCTCCAATTTGCACATATTTTTTATCTTCGACATCCCACCTGAACACCTGAACCAATCCTGTATTTGCGCCCCCAGTGTAATCATTTGGTGCGCCAACAGCAACGATCATCCCATCTCCACTTATGGCTATAGCCGCCCCAAAGCGAGCACTATTTCCCTCCTCTCCCTCTCCAATTAAAGTCTCTCCCATTTGCGTCCAACTTGCAGATTGACACGTCTGAACACCTGATTGAGGCTTTTTTTGTGTAACAGGATAGATTGAATCAAGAAGTTAGATCTATCGTGACACATCTCATGCTGGGTAGAGGAATGAACTACTCAAGTTTAAAAGAAACGTGACATACCTCTCTACAAATCATCCCAACTGAAAGTTCAGGATCTTCTTTGCATTCCCCCTCCAATCCTGAATCATAAATGAGTTGAGTTCTGCCACCGCCAAAAATCCAAAGAGAACAATGACAAGGAGTAAAACCCCAGTCATCAACAACCAGCTGATCCTTATTGTGAAAGATGGCACCAACTTGATGAGCTGCGGCTAGGCATTCACCCTCAGAAATATCAAGGCCGTCGGGGCACTTGGGCCCTTTCAGATCTGCGCACAATTGATATTTTAGATCATCGGCTGTCAGCGTGCAGGTGTTGCCGTTGATGCATTGGGTGGTGACTTGGTTTTCGCTACCCGCATTTCCAGCAACAATGATTTTGGATGATACATCTGTTCCACCATTGCAGTCATGACATGTCAGCGGGTACAGGGTTATCTTCCCATCTATGGAGAACAGGATGCTTCCCACCCAAGAACTCTCGTAATCATTGTTGCTCACTTGGACACCAAGAATTGTATCAAAGCACTGATCTACAACCACTTCTGACTGTTGGTAAATCTCTCCAGGTGAGGTTAGCTGGGCATAGCCGCTACCACTGTCAACTGAGATATCCAAAGGACCAACACTGTTTGAATCTGTAGTGACAATAATGCAGTAGAGACCAACTAAATTATCTGAAGGATTGTTGCTCGGGGGTGGACTGTTGGCTGTTGATGGTGCAATACTGCCACTGCCAGAAGAATCACCACCAACTAAAGGACTGGTAGCTGTTGTTGTTGAAATACTGCTATTGACAGATACTTCACTTCCGAGTTCACCGGGACTAGCATTATTCTCTGATGGCGTGTTGTTGATTGGTGTGGGACCGTTGGATGTAGACGGTGAAATGCTGTCATTTCCAGATGAATCATTTTCATTGCCACCGACTTCAGGAGTAAGATTCTGATCGCCATCGCCAGCCTTGGCATTGTCGCCTCGGGTAGAAAGTAATGCTCCAACAACCCCAGCCAACACACCAATAATCAGAAATAGCACCGGGAGAAGGTACTTTTGCTTGCGCCTATCCCTATTTGTTGGATTGCTCTGTGTGAGACTGGAAGGATCACTTTCATGGTTGATAAGTGTGCCTTCAAAAACCTCCTCGGGTTCTACCAGGGTTGCTTCTACATTATGAAAAATGGGAATTGATGGTGTAGATCGCTCGCTTGTTGCTCGGCCAGATAACCTTGATCTTGATGGTGCTGGTGAGTCCAATGTTGCAGGGGTTGTGGTTGTTGCTTGGCCATGCATTGTTGGGGCACCAGTGGATTGCTGGATCTGTGTACCGCCTCCATCATTGGCCTGGGGTACAATTGCAGGAGCATTGCCATTTGACCGATGCTGTGTTGTTCGTTCTGAAGGGGGTCCTTCGCTACTCATAGCTGCCGAGGCGGCGTCAAGGGTTGAACTAGATCGAGCTCCAACAGTCTTAATTTCTTGACCATCCCTCGTTGAGGCAATAGTCTTTTCTATATCCTCGTGAAATGCAGCAATCTGACTAGGCGGAGGGGTAGGCCCCTCACCAGGACCATCCTCGATGATACTTATACCCTTGGTAGTGTCATCATGGGCATCGAAATGTTCTGCCATGTGTGATATGGGCATGGGGGCATCTTCGTCGACATAACTAAGAGTTGGTTGGAAATCTGCATCCACAGCACCAGCACCAGCATTGAATGTGGATGAAGTCACATCCGTCCCGGCCGATGGACGCCCGAGTTCCTCATCGCAGTCTTCCGCAAAAGCATCGAAAGCAACACCGTTGCTGCCGTCTTCGCCATTCAACCCAGTCACATCCTCGTCTTGCAACAAGGATGTCTGGTGCACACCCTCGGGAGTGTCCGACGCAGGCATCTGGTGCTCGTGGGAGTTTGGAGTGCTCGTCGGGGACCCTTCTGTCATGGTCCACAATACTACCGAGTCAGAGGGCGATGGCAATTGTCTGAGGCGGCCCTAGATGGACACAGAAAGTATGTAGAAATTTTCCAAGGCCATTCATCAGCATCGGGCCACGCTTATGTCATGGCAGCGTTCGCCAGGACCAGGACTAGAGAGGACCAGCTCCGACCTCCGGAACCTCAAGGCAAGACCATTGGATGCGGATGGGCTCGATCGAGGGATGGATGCTGGATGCTGGACGCTGGACCTCAAACATCGACGGAAGCACCCTGCCTCGCCCTTCACTGCCACGCTGCTCATGAGCTTGGTGCGTGCCGCACACAGCGGCCGCTCAATTGGCGGCTCATGCGTTGCCGCAGGCCGCACGGCCGGTGAAGTTGACCCAACAAGAACAAGAGCAAGACTCTCGCTCTCGCTTTTTGCTTTTTGCAAGCAGCGCCCATCCTCAACCACCATGGCGGCCATTGTCTCTCTTACACCATCACAGTCTCACTGAAAATAGCGCAACTTACTTGCAACTTGGTTATATTTCTGATAGTATGGTAGATACTCTCTACACTGGTTCAGTAGGCCCTCCACCCGCGCCAGCGGATTCCTTTGGGGCATCCAAGCA
>JALLBE010000299.1:0-18866 GCA_036939795.1 Thalassiosira mediterranea
TAGAGCGTTGATGTAAAAAAATCTTGATGCGTGATGCCGTGAATTGGTCAATCGAGAGCGAGAGGCGCGCGCCGCCCGCCCTGCCGCCGCGCGGCACCCTCGTCATTGTTGCAGCGAGATGAGATCGATTTTGATGTCATCTCACATCTCATCAAGGCGCGCCAAAAAAGTTGCTGCCGACGATCCTGGCGCGCCAAAATTGTACGATAAGAAGTTTCTTGGGCCGAGAAAGATTATATGATGACGTGTTCCATTCTGTTCCATCCATCAAACTGCACCAACGGTCACATCAATCTTTGGTCGCGTCGGCAATGACGGAACAGTCGAGACCATGGCGACGGCTCGCTCTCCTACAGAACAAATCATTGTCGGCCGACCGACGAAGTCCTCCACTCTATACTCCCGCTCGCCTACAGGCGACGTCTAACCCTTGGATTGACGCCCGCCGGCCACCCGCTGCGAAGACCAAAATAGCACGATGCTGAACGCCGAGCTCGGCACGCCCGAGGGGTACCGCGGCGGCGGCTCCGCCGACGACGCCCCCGGCCTCGGCGCCGCACCCACCTTCCCCCCCGTCAACTCCACCTACGGCGATCGCGCCAAGGACGAGGAGGGCGCGTACGTCCAAATGGAGGACGACGACGGCCAGCACCGCGACAGCGGCTACGCGCAGTCGGTGGCCTCGTCCGTCCTCACGGCCGAGGGACTCGCGGACCCCGCCGGCTTCTGGATCATATGCTCGGTGGTGCTCATCGGCGACATGAATCGCGGGGTGCTCTTCCCGATAATGTGGCCCTTGGTGCAGGAGCTGGGTGGGAACACCGTCTGGCTTGGGTACGCCGTGGCGGCCTTTTCTTTCGGGCGGATCCTCGCCTCCCCGACCCTCGGAAAGTGGAGCATCGATCACGGCTACTCCAAGACGCTCGTCACTTCGACGACGATCATGCTCGTGGGGTGCATCCTCTTCGCGCAGGTGTATCGCATAGGCAGTCTGGTTTTCCTAATCGCGAGTCAGATCATATTGGGTGTGGGCAGCGCGACGCTGGGCGTGACGAGAGCGTACGTGGCTGAGATCACGGCCACGAGACAGAGGACGACATACATCGCAGCGCTCACGGCTGTGCAGTACGGCGGTTTTACGGTGACACCAATATTTGGGGCCCTATTCAGCTACCTCCTCGAAGACAAGAGATACGAAGTGGGGTGAGAGCGATGACTGTGTTTACCACTTTCTTGCCTTCGAAAGACAAACTGATCATTTCACCTTGCCATGCCCTCTCTTTCGGTTCAGCTTCCTTGTTTTTGATCAGTACTCGGCAGCAGCGTATTTCATGGCTGCCCTCTGTACGATCTCCCTTTTCCTCCTCTTGACAGGATTCCAGGCCCGGTACCGCACCAAACCTGCTGCAAAGAAAAAGTCTAAGGCGAGGGCCGAGCAGGACCAGGTGGCCAACCGCATGACCTTCCTCGGAATCACCGTGTACAATGCAGCTCTGTTGGGATGCATGCTCCTCAACGTCTCGACGAAGGGGAGCATCGGTTCGTTCGAGACGATGGGTATCAGCTTCGCGGAGAGTCACTTTGGCCTGACGCCAGCGACGGCGGGACTGATCGTGTCGATCAACGGGATGGTTGGCGTGTGCTCCCTGTTGAGCATGGGTTTCCTGGGCAGGTTCCTCACGGACATACAGATGATCATCGGCGGCATCACGGTATGCGCGGTGGGCATCATCAGCTTCGCGAGTCTGCAGAGCGTGGAGATGGGTGCAGAGAACTCGCTGGCGCATTACGTCATTGGAATCCTCATGATTTACGGCATCGGGTATCCCATCGGTCATACTGCAGTGATTGGCTTGTTTTCGAAGGGTGAGTGGGTCCACGATCTCGTGTGTGAAAGGCTTGTCCTTTCCTGCGTGGAAGCGCCACATTGAATTCCCTCTCATTGTCTCCACTCACAAATGATCTCTCCTCCCTAGTCGTCGGAAGGAGGCCACAGGGAACGTTGCAGGGATGGTTCGCCTCGGCTGGGTCCCTGGCCAGGATTCTCTTCCCTATCATGTCCGGTTACATCGCAAATTATGACGACATTACGACTGTGTTCATTGTGCTTTTCGTTGTGCTGGTCATCTCCAACATTTTTGTTGCCATGAGCGCGCGTACCCTGACAGCCCTTTCCCAGTAAGAGCCTGGAGATGCATGAGCAGTGATTGGGTTGGATGTGCCCAATATATGTATATAGTGTTGTGAATGTTGGTTTGACCTGGCTATCATCTTAATTTCATGAATAGGATCATGTTTTGTCGTGAATGTGATGATTGTTGAAATTGAATCTGTGCCTCCACCAGTTGAAGATGTGTGGGGTAAATGCTTGAGCATGATTTGATTGCATGTGATCAAACCATACATTTCATAGGGTATCATGCTCTTCAACAACTTTCAGGGTATATATTTGCTGCTGCTGGAACATCATGGACATGTGCAATTTGGGGATCTTTGAAAGCAAGACTTTGTTGAAAAAATTTAGGTACCATGAAGCGAAGATAGGTAGATATAAGTAGTGGATGCTACTGATCATCATGGTTCTTGTGGATGACTTTCATGAAGCAGTTGCTGGGTTGGGTTCATGGGTTATGAGGATTGATACTATAAAAAATGTCATAAATGTTGTCCAACGAAGACAAAATGCCAATGGGTCATGTATGTGCAGTCTGCAGTCTAATTTGTATGTTGAAAACCTGCTCCCTTGGTGGTGTATAAGTATGTATAAGCATATGTAAGCATCCGAGTCTTATTCATATTTGCTGTTGGTGAGTGGCGAGAGAGGGTGGGGCTGGAATCCATTTTTACTTCTTTGCTAGGCAAGGTTCATGTGACATTGATTCATCTAGCAATAGCATACGATCACTATCCCGAGGTATCTTAGTGTTTGTCTGTGTGGTCCCCGTCCCTGTGGAGAATTAAAAAATATAGGCCAAGGTATGATACATAATCATGAGAGTAAGAGTGGGAATGAGAGGAGAGGAGTGGTAGGGGTAGGGTAGGGTAGGGGTAGGGGTTCAAGCGCAAGCACAAGCACAAGTGGATTCTTCGTTTCATGCCATGGCTAGATCCAATGAGGATTGGCTATGACCTCGCTCTCTCGTCACTGAGGTTGAGGGATTGCTGGTGGCTTGGTGGGTGACCAGAGTGACCTACCACTACCCTTGCACTACCTATCATACATAGTACCATTCATACCTCCAGCTGCTTGTGAGTTGTGAGGTTTGGGTCCCAAAGCCAAGTCCCCTTCATGGGAGGAACTTACTTGGCGGGGCATCAACATTTCTGGGGGGCTGGCCCTCTCTTTGGTTTGATATGACGTCAGTTTGTCGGTGAATGATGTTGAATAGTCTGCAGTATCATGTCTCTATCACTTTTCCATACAAATGAGTAACTCTTATCTCAGAGATCCAGGGAGGAGTGATAGTGTGATTAAATCTTCTTTTTCTTGACACCTGCATGATTCGACACTCCAAAAAAGCTCCAACAAAAGCTCCACTCATCGTTCTTCAGCGTCGGCTTCAACCAAAGCGGCGGCGGCGACGACGACGACAACAACAACAGATAGCTTCACCTCGCTCCCCTACTTCGGCCTTCATTATTTGGGAAAGCTTCTCGGTCTCACTTCATTCACTTCAGTCCGACCGGGCCACACATTCGTTACACAGTTACATTCGCGTTCGATACACTCATCATCCGAAACCATGCTCCGTTCACGAGTCTTCTTGTTCGCCAAATCCCTTGTCGTCGCGCTTGCCGTCCTCGATGGCTCGCTGGCTTTCCAACCGACAAACACTTTCACGGGACGCCCTATTAGCCGAAGGTCCGACGTCGTCACCCCCCTGACGCAGCCACCCGCGCAGACGACGTCCGCTCTCCACATATTCAAAACTGAGGAGAGGACTGAAACCCCCGTCGAGTCCGAAGCTGCACCCAGTGCTGAGGAGACGACGGAGAAGTACGGCTTGGAGGCCGGTCTCTTCCAATCCGTCAAGTCTGGCGACGGCGAGAGCGCCAAGTCGCTCCTGGCCAAGTACGGTGTGGCATACCTCGCCACCTCCATCCCCCTTGCAATCGTGTCTTTCGCCATATGCTACGCCCTCGTGGACAACGGAGTTGACGTGGGTGGATTGCTCGCCAAGGTGGGCATCGATGGGGGAGACACCGGCGAGAAGGCAGGAACTTTTGCCATCGCATACGCGGCACACAAGGCGGCGAGCCCGATTAGGTTCCCGCCCACTGTGCTCTTGACGCCGGTGGTGGCAAAGATCATCGGAAAGGAGCCGAATGAGGCAGCAGAGGAGTGAAGGGGTGGCAATGAGCAGTTGGGGGGGATTCTCAGTGCAGGTATTGGCTTCTCTACGGAAAGATGGACATATCATGTGCCAATTTTGGAGATGTATGGTACCATCAATGATCCATGGTGCTTTCAGCATGCGCGGAGAGTTAGGTTGTCGAATATGTAGTGGCTGGGCCATGCCTGTATACTCGCAAGTAACGGCATAGCTTTGTCGGTGTATTCAGCGTAGGTGGTCATCAGGTTGGACAGATTAGTGTCGGCCGCAAGAATTGGTGCAAGAATAGAAAAGACAGCACTTGAGGAAAAGATCGATTCGACATTACACAGCCATCGACCCGTAGGGGTGTATCAAAACGTAGTTAGGGACTGAATTGTGTGGTAAATTAAAGGGTTATTGTAGCAGTCTGGAGACTTGGCCCAAACTGTTATCCTTTTATATCTCCTCCTCAATCATTGAAGTCGCAGGTGTGGGCGATTCAACTGATACTGAACCCGAACCAGCAAGTCTCATGACTCATGACAGCAGTATAGCTTCTGTGACTGGATCAAGGTCCGATGCATTAATCTCTATGAAAATAATACACGTGCAAAACTGATGGGAAAGACAAGTAGACACTCTGTTACATTTACAAAAGACCTATGGATGCTGTCACGTTATCACTCATGGCGGTGAGGAGACTTCTCGACAATATTCTTGATGGTGTAGTCATCAACGACAGCTTGGTAGTGGGAGAACTCCGACTTGAACTCGCCGGAGCCCCCAGTTTTTGCACGAAGGGAGTCAGACACAGCAGGAATGCTGGCGCTGGGCAAGTATGCCTCGATCTCAACCACATCTCCACCGGAGGTGCCAGTGACATAGCCATCATTGCGAGAGACAATGGAATTGATTTCGCCCTGCAAATCTTCCGTGATTGCAAACGTTACACGTTCAAGCGGCTGAAGGAGACGAGTTCCCTTCTTGGAGAGGGCATTCTTGATAGCCAGCTTGCCAGCTGCAGTAAATGCGAAGTCATTTGAGTCCACGTTATGCATCTTTCCATCTGTAAGAATCACGCGAACTGCAGACGGGCACAGCAGGTTGTCAGATGATGATCACGATATATTCAGTACATGAAGCTAGTATGTTGGGGGTAAATCAACGCACCATCAGTCACAGGATATCCAGCGAGAGGGCCCCCTGCCTGCAATTGCTCCCTGACTCCTTTCTCCACCGAAGAGATGAATGGCTTTGAAATAACACCACCTGCAGAAAAAGAAACGTGAACAAGCGGACTTCAGTAACCATCTATGGCATAATGATAGGAATAGAATATAAGAGAGAAAATATGAGAGCTCACCCTTGATCCGAGATTCAAATTCTACTCCACTTCCCTCTTCGAGTGGTTCCATGTCGATGACACAAACCCCAAATTGACCTGATCCACCACTCTACATAGATTAAGTAAAAAGGTATATTGTGTGAGCCAAGTCCAATGTCAACTTTGCAGTTTGCAGGAGATGAATCGAACAGGAATGGAATAGCTCACTTGCTTCTTGTGTCTTGTCCAAATAGAATCAAAGTCATGTGGGAAATCCTTGTGAGTGAAGATGAAGTCAAGAAGGAAATAGGTCAAGGTGAATCAACCTACCTGCCTTCCACCTTGCCGATGGGGCTTATGATGGTTTCTTTGTATGGGACGGGTGGTGCGCCAAGCTCGATTTCAATTCCATACCTATCCTTCACCCTGGATGCGACTAGCATAGCATGATCTGCTGACATGCAATGCAACAACAAGGCTCCGTCGTTTTGCTCCAGCACCACAGCTGTGTCTTCACGAGAGATCGCAGCCAGGGCACTGATCAGTTTGTCGTCACCAGCACTGCCACCCTTGCCTTTGCCCTTGCCTCCTTTCTTTCCACCAGACTCAGGAATAGACACAAGAGCCGAGTACATCAGCGGGACATCCTTGACTGCCCGGCTGAGGGGCGTCAGAACGTTGAGTGCTTCTTCAATGATTATTTCAGACTCTTCCTCAGACACTGCTTCAGGGGCTGTCAGGATATCGTTCGTATGAACTGAGTCGGGTAGCTTGGGGACAGCGATGATATTTCCGGGTACCACCTGTGCGCCATTTGGAAGTGCTACGCGCTCCTTTCCTTGCAGAGTGAAGGCAGTTAAACCTACCTTGAATGATTCCCCATTGCGAAGATTGACCACATGGTGGGGCACAGAATCAAACTTTCCGTCCACACAGCTATTCGATATGATCCGAAGAATGGAAAGGCTTCCGAACGAATCAACAGTAGTATGAATGACACGGGCAGCAAAGCCAGCTTCGATGCCTGGTTTCAGTGCGATTGCACACTTTCCTTGGTCACTCTCACATGCAGCTTGCAGGGCATCTTCTCTGATCTCAACAGGATTAGGAAGAAATGCAGCAACAGTGTCCATCAACTCTACCACTCCTAGGTTTTGCTTGAAGATCAAAGAGATATGCAAGTGAGCTGGCTGACGTCATGCAAACAGTGGTAAAATGGATCAGCTACATACCTCGGCGCTTGTGTAAACTAATGGTAATAGTTTATTCTGGCGGATAGCACTGCGGAGGCCGTGGATTACTTTCTCAGGTGCTAGAGTACCTTCGTCAAGGTACTCCATCAGAAGATCATCATCGGTCATTGCAACAGACTCTTCCAGTTCCTTAGAAAATGTGGATCAAACAGGACGTTCAGAGGACAGTTGACATTGCATGTTCAAGGCTACGATAGATTGATATCATCTCATATTGATACATACCATCCAAGCCTCTTCAATGTCATCAATGTTGTTCTTTTCGACTCCATCCGGCGATTGAACGAAGAGCGGCATGACGCCAGTGAAGACATCACCATCGTTGACTGCAACTTGAAGGGGCACAGGCTTTGTACCGAGGGAAGACTCAAAGTCGTTTAGCAAGTCATCGTTGAGGAAAGGCCTATCCATTTTGCTCAATGCAAGGAGACATTTGATGCCATTATCCTGACAAAACTTAAAAGAAGAAATGGTCCCAGCCTGGACACCATCTGTTGTTGGGGTTGGTATTATGTTTGTTTTGTATATTCAAGTGATTGAATTAAGGAACTTGATAATAAACTTACCCACTGCAGAGGCAACGATCACTGCCGAGTCACAACCATTTGTGGCGGCATTAGCATCGGACTGGAAGTCACCTGTGGATTTGGACGAGTGTTATGATACGGTAAGTGAGCGATCTAGTGTGTCGAAGTGCATTGACATTTGATATGACGCACCCCAAGGCGTATCTGTAACTTCCAGCAAATGCCCCGCGTGCTCGACACGGAGGAAATCTGTGATATGAATGTGAGGAATGATAGGTATGCATCAGTCGTATGTATGGTACCATCAACTCGTCTGAATGTCAATCAACGGGCCCATCTCATAATGTAACATTTGATATACTCACGAGAGAAAACACTATCACATATGTAGCAGAAATGAATTGCATATGATACCTTAGTCGAGGTCAGGGTATTCAAGGGGAAACCAGGCTCGAGGATCTCACCTGGAGTGGCGTGCAGACTCTGCAGGATCAAAATCCAGAACAGACTCGCCAGCCTGTGGGCGCTTGGTTAGGATGTTCTCGTCAAAAAGCATCCACTCCGCCAAAGCTGACTTCCCGCTGTGACTATGACCTACGAGAGCAACATTGCGAATCATCCTGGCGGTCCGAATCCGGATGAAGTGTAAGCTGATATTGAACAAATATTGATGCCTATATCAAATGTTCACCGGACTTACAAAGGATCTACCGGGGCATACTCCTTTGCCTGCACTTTCTTCTCCACCTCAGTGCCTCCGGCCGCCAACTTGCTGCATTGCAATCTGCGCAAAGCGTTACCAGGGAACGTTGCCGTGAACGAACTCCCTGGTAGAACCGCCACGCCAAGTACGATGAAGCTCAAAGCATTCATGGTCGGAACGATTTGTGGGGCAACTCTCGACCGGGGGTTGGATGGCCATACGAAAATGGATCCGATCCTGACGATCTTCGCAACGTACGCAAGTGATCTCCTCGCTTTGACTTCCTATCGTGGTATCGTACATATGGTAGCCGTGGCGACGTTGCATCGGGTTCCGATCCATCACCGACCGACCGCAGCTGTGGCTGGCGTGCAGTGTGAACAATGAAGTGGTGTCTCTGAAATGTGCAGTATCCAAAGTGTCAGGTGCCCCAAGCTTCTAAAGTATCTATGTCGATGTTTATGTCTTTATCACGACTTACTGGTGCTGGTTTTCACCCAAGGTCTCCGCAACGAAGCTTGCAGTTCAATATGACTCACGTGCCTCAGTGCCTACAAAGGCGGCTTTTTACTCCAGTTTACTCCAGTTACTCCCAAGTGCTTGAGTGAGCAGGTTAGAGCCTTGGTTAGAGATTGGACCCAGGCTCTTGGAGCCAGCCTGGGGCAAGCTGGAGCCAGGATAGAGGTGAAAGCCAAACGCTATGTAGAGCCAGGCTGGAGCTAGTCTGGAGCCCGGGGCAATGCTTGAGCGAGGCTGGACTCAAGCTCCATGAACATGGAAAGTTACAAGATCGAGAGGAAATGAGAGGACGCAGCAACAATGCCTGTAATACGATGTTTTACTATAGGAATATGCCCTCGCTCTCCCTCTTGGGGTGATCACTGTGACAGCTCTGATCATCATCCTCATGGACGCTGAAACCAATTACGAAGTCTGATGTCTTCGAATCCAACGTCGACAGGTTGGGGACCGAAGCCGCGTGCTTCATGCTGACGAGCGATTCCTTCTTCTCGAGCTTCGGCAGTTTATCCAGATCTTTGTGATGACTCGCTTGCTTGGGACGCGCGAGTCTGGATAGCAGCCCGCGCTTGGCAAACCCCTCCGACTTCCTTGTGTTACTTCTCAGTGATCTGCCGGGGCTATCCAAATCGTCTCCGCTGGCGTTTTTTCGAGCCGACATGGAACTCGTGGCGCTGACCGACAAGGCCGCGACATCTACGGAGTGTCTACGAAAGCCGCCACCCCCCGTCTCTGACAAGGTCGTCGACGACCTCCGGCTGGCAGAGTGGCTCGACGGATCCTCCGTCTGCTGCTGCCGGTGAAGCCGCCGTTGCAGCTTCAACAGTTTCCTCTCGTTCCGCTTGATCCGGGCCTCCCGCCGCTCCTTACGCCTCTCATTCTGTCTGGATTCGTCCGCCAAGCTGTCCTGCCATTGTCGGTACATCTCCGGGCCGAGGTAACTACGCGGATTCCACTCGAGGACCCTGAGTAGACGCTTGAAGTGGAACGCCACCTCTGACGGCTTGGCTTTCAGCGAAAATCCGAGCGCCTGTTGCAGTCGAAGCGTCAGTGAAGCTCCATTATGGAACAAGTACCATGTACGTCAACAAATGCCATACTCACAGTGAACACTATCCACTCGGCAGCGTAGAGCTGCTTCAGCGACAGCGACCAATCGTGCGTGAAGAAAACAATCAAGCTCTCGAATATCTTCCCGCTCTTCCTGTTGGGCTTCACCCAGCTGTTCATCATGGGCATCCTGCTCCCGTCGCTCGTGGTCTCCACGGCACCCCGATCGTACGCTATCATCGAGTTCGACTCGTTCACCTTCGCGGCCAGGAGGAGGCAGGCCGCGAACGACAGTCGGCGGTTGGACTTGTCGACGCGGCAGTCCAGGCAGAGCCGTTCGAAGTATATGCAGGCGAGGGCTAATGTGCTTATCTCGATGCGGGCGCGGACGCACGCCACGAGGGCCTGCTGCTTCAGGCTGCGCGCGGGGCCGGCAGGTGGGCACGAATGCAACACGTGAGCCAATGCCAAGCGAAATATCAAGATATGGACATGACGCACCTTCGTATCTTCGAAAGCGTGAGGGACGGCGGCATCCTTATCGTCTCCCTCTCGCCCCGCTCGGCCTTCGTGATGGACCCCGACCTCATCCTGGCCTCGCCGCCCCCGTCGACGTCGATGTCGATGTCGTCGTCGTCCTCCCGCATCGTCTCCGTGGGATCTATCAGCGTGTACACCCCGTCGATCACCCTCGCACCTATGAACCTGCGCTGTCCCTTGGGGGGCTCCCACTGATCGAACCTTTCGCGGAACTGCTTGTTCAGGTCCGCCTTCAGAACGGAGGGCTTGACGAACTGTATCGTGCTCGATATCACGGGACCTGTGACCTTGTCCCCCATCATGACGTTCCGGTTCCGGCCCTGCACCATCTGGGGATCGTCGAGGAAGCCGGGGTAGTACGACGCGGAGCCCTCGCGATCGGATCCGTCGGACGAGGACATGGAATGCATGGAGGCGGTGGTTCCGTCTTCCGCGTCGTTTTCGTCGTCGTCGTCGTCATCCTCGCCGGAGGAGGACGTGGCGTCGAAGCCGGTCCCATCCCTCGGGGACTTCATCGAAACCTTCTTCTTCTTCGGACGCTTCTCGGTCGGCGACATCGCGTCGCCGCCCCTGACGCCCGCCACCAGCCGATTGAACGCCTTGTCCTTCCGACGATCCCGCGACCTCACCCTCTGGGGCAGCAGCGACCTGTACGATATGCCCCTCCAGTCCCTCTCCGGCAGGACGAACTGCGTCCCCCCGCCTCCCAATTCCTCTAGCTGCTTCCTCCTGCGCAGTGCCTCCTCCTTTCGGGGCTCGTACTTGATGGTGCTGAAGACCGCCACCGGGTACGACTTTCGCGTGGAGAAGAAGACCCGGCCGTCGAGCAGGGCATCGTTCCGCTTCGTAGGGGCATCGTCGGAGTTGTCGTTCCCGTTGGCCGCCTGCTGCCGTCCCTGCCGCGTCCCGTACGCCAACTTTATCTCCCATTCCCTCACCGCCGCCTGTCGCGCCACGGCCCTGGCCGGGAGCGGCCGCTTCCGGAACTCGCCCGGCATTTCCACCGTGACGGCGTCCCTTCCATCCAATCGCCTGCCGGGAACCCCTGCTGCCGCCGCCGCGGACGAGGGCGTGTTGGGAGCGGTGCTGCCGCCCACGACGCTCCTAACTTGCGAACCAACGACGCCGCCTCGAACGACGCCGATGCTACCGTCGGGCGTGACGAAGCCCGTCATCGTCCCGCCCGCGCCCACCGCCACGCCCGGGCCCATCTCCGTGGGACGCTCCAGCTCCCGCTCCTCGGCCTCCAGCCTCTCCCGTCGGCGGGCCTGCTGGTTCGCCGCCGAGAAGAATCGCTTGTCCTTCGTTATCAGCTTGTCCCACCACCTCATGCCCGGCGCTGCGGTACTTGCGGTAGTTGCGGCGGAAGCGGGCGCGGCGTGGATCGACGACTCGGTCCCCGTCGCCGCCGTGGCCTCCTCGTCCGCCCCGGAACTCCTCGCGACGTCGAACGCGCTCGAGTTCGTCGTCCTGACTACGGCCTTATTGCCGCTCGCGTCTCCGTCGAAACCCGACGACGCCGCCGCGGCGGCGGGCTCGGCGCCGCTCGGGAAGTTGAACGCATCCGGCGCCGCGTGGTGGTGGTGGTGGTGGTGGTGGTGGTGGTGGTGATGCCGATGCCACCGTCCCCCGCTCAGTCCCGCCCGCACGATGTCCCTCTCGCTCCGTAGCGGGACGTTCATCAGAAAGTCCAGCGCGGCGATCTCCCTCGTGGCCCACAGGGAAGACGGTACCGCGGCCGAGGATGCCGATGACTGCTGCTGCTGCTGCTGCTGCTGAGACTCGGGCGCGGATGGGACCGGTCCTCGGACGACCGCCGACGCGTAGGCGGCGGCGGCGTCGCTCGTGTTGGGGATGCGGTAGGCCCGCGCGCGGGAGGTGGGCTTGATGGCGGGCGGGACGGGGAGGGGGGGCGGGGGTTGCACCATGGGGGCGACGGCGTTCGCGGCGGCGGGAGGCGTCGACGGCATCGACGTGCCGGTGGAGTGCCTCCGCCCCTCGTCTCCGATGCCGACGGCGACGCGCTGCATCCTTACAGTCGGATTGCTGGGGCGGGCGGGAGCCCTCTCTAGAGCCAAGCTCTAGCAGCTGTCGCTGACGGACGTCGCCGTGCCGTCGTCGGTCGGTCGTCTCCCGTCACCCGTCGCCGCCGCCAAGCTGATTCTGCATTGAGGATCGGAAATCGGAACTGGCAATGGGATTCGGCGGGAAAGATCGCGCCATGATGTCATTACTATTCCTACGTAGAAATAGGTGAATGCCAAGACATAATAATATCCATCACCCTCCAACAACCAACAAAGAACAATCCAACGCTATCGTAACGCTCATAAAACATGGTGGCCGCCCACGCCTCGGGCCCTCTCTAGAGAGAGTGATGCACGCCACTCCTTTCCTCCCATGTTCGACATCGAGGCGAACCTGAGGGAGTTCATGATGTCGGCGCCGCCAGCGGGGTGCACGGATGAGGTGCGTCGCGGGCCGCGCGGCCTCGTCGAAAGCTTGAACATTCCTCTCGCCCGCTCACACACGACGACGCCGATGCATCGTTCAGGACTTCCTTCGCCTCGTCGACCTGTGCCCCTTCATGGCCTCGGATAAGTCGAGATACGACGACGATGCCGTCCTCGCCCTCCTCCGCGCCAATCCGTCGGCGGCTCGACTGCGACACGCCTTCCGATGCGGTATAGGGAACGTCTCCGACATCGACGGAGTCGGCGGGGCCCGTCCGTTGGCCCTCGTCGCGGCGCTGGGCGGATCGCTCGAGGCGATAACGATCATGATCGATGCGTGTCCGGAAGCGCTGGAGGAGAAGCTCAGCGGCCGACGGAACGTCCTGCACTACGCCGTAGCCGAGGGAGTTTCCGCGGAGGTCGTGCGGCACATCGTCTCCCGACGGCCGTCCCTCGTGGAGGAGATGGATTCGTACCAGGCGACGCCCCTTCACCTCGCCTGCACGTACCCCGCCTCGTCGCACTGCGTCCTGTCCCACCTCCTACGGGTGGCGCACCCCGGGGGGGGTGCCGAGGAGACGGATTATCGATACCTCACCCCCCTCCATCGGGCGTGCAAGTCCCGCGCGTGCCTCGAGAAGGTGCTGCCGCTCGTCGAGGCGTACCCCGGCGCCTTGTTCCTGAGGGACGGCGGCGGGAACACGCCCCTGGGATGGGCCGAGAAGTTGGATCGAACCCTCACGGACGCCATGCCGGAGGTGGAGGAGGCGCTGACGATGACCGAGGACATATTGCGGTTCGGGGTGGGCGCCGGCGGAGATGGGACGGACGACGAACGACGTCGGGCGAATCGAATCCTCGCGCGCTTCCGCGACATTCGATGGTGGGGCGGCATCAGGCTGGCATTCTTTCACAACGCCAAGCTTTGGCCGCTGCTGGATGCGCCGTTGGGCCTCGTGCCCGAGCTTCTGTCCGCGCTCGGTCGCGTGGACGACGCCCAGCGGGGTGACTGCGCGCACGATGATGATGGATTGGAGGATGCCAAGTGGCTATCGCTCAAGTATGGTTTGGAGTGTACGTTTTCCCTGCTGGTGAAGTGTCCCGACATGATATGCAGCACGACCGTACCGCGAGGTGTATGATTTCCCTTATGATAACATCTCCTCTTCATCAATTTGTCAGTGTGCCCGTAGATATTTTATGTAGCACAACAAAATGCAAATGATTGCACATGCTCCAGAAAGCAGAGTGGTGCACCTTCGCTTGTTGAATTGCGTTGGATGGCGAGTGAACTCCATGAAGCCAAAACAGATTTTTTTTTATTAGGGCAGCACATCTCAACCTTTCGTAAAACAAAGTCATGAGTGTCAAAACTGACGTGGTTCCCTGTTTGCAAAAGTGTGTAAAAGATCCGTTGACTTCTCCAAAGGGGGTCGTATTTCACTATTCTAATGTTGGTTTCTCTACTATTCTTACATATTTTTCAGCGCATTCTTGGGTACACCTTAGCGATAATCTTCACCCACTGAGTCCTTGGGGAGGTGTGGAGAAACAGCATATCAGGAAAGAACCAACTCTTCTATGTTTTCCCTTTTGAATTCAGCCAAATGCCTAATTATCTTGCTGCCAGTTTCCTCCCCAGTTCTGCTGCCTGGAGCCAGACCATCCACCCGACCCAGCAGCGGTGTCAGTCGATGCACCCTGCAATCCAAGGGGCTGCTGGTGGAGGTGTGATTGCTGCTGGAATCCACCTCCCTGCTGAGAGGCGCCTCCAGATGACTTCTTGGGGTCATTGTCTTGGTGGGAGAACCCCCCACCACCATAACCACCACCTCCCTGTTGCTGCTGTTGCTGCTGCATACCATAGTGGTCCATGCCAGAGGGGCCCCCTGGGTTACCATACCCGCCCCCATGGCCGTATCCCATGTTGTAGGGACCAGCGCCATATCCTCCAAGGTTGGGGTTGCCCTGGTAATTGTTGCCATATCCACCTCCGCCGTGACCTCCCTGGTGATGTCCTCGGTTGCCACGGTATCCACCACGTCCACCTCCCTTCTGGTAGCCTCCGCCACCACCACCTTGGTTGTTATCCCTCATGTTGCCCCCTCCTCCACGTGGACCTCCAGGGCCACGCTGGTCATCATAATGAGAGGGTGCACCATACCCACCAGAGGCACCCTGGTGTCCGCCTCCCATCAAGCTCTGGCCACCATAAAATTGATGTCCACCTTGGTGTCCAGGAGGCGCAAAGGGCTGTTGCCCGTAAGCCCCATACGCAGCCTGCATGGCAGCACCGTATGCTGGATGACCCATCTGGTTGAACTGACCTGGGTAGAGGTAGGCATGGGCAGGGCTTGGTTGGTATTGCATGGAGGGCATGCCTGGAGGCATGTTGCTGGGTGCTCCCACTGGTCCTCTGGCATCATTTCCACCACCAGCATTGTTATTGGTGGAAGAGGAAGTTTGCTGCATTCCATATGGACCTTGCTGTTGTTGACCTTGATTGAGTTGTGATGGGGGATTGCCCGGCCTTGAGTCACTAGACTGCTGTTGTTGATTGTTGCTGGTGTCGAGAGGGAACTGTCCCGGTGGCATGCTGCCCAGCCCATTGGGTACACCAGGTGGGGGGATGCTGTACATACCCATTCCATACTGTGACATGCCTGGAGGGTTCATCTGTCCAGTTAATTCATTAACCGCATTGAATGATTGGGGTTGAGAAGCAGAGGGTTGAGTTGTGGTGGTTGCCTTCTCTGGCACAGCAGGGTTGGTGTCAACCTTGGGCCCACCCAGCGTCGTGTTCTCAAGCTTGTTCTCGAGCTCATGGACAAGCATAGCATTGGTGGGCATGGGTGGCATGGAAAGGCCAGGGGGAGGGCGTGCAGGGGAGGCATGGGGGGCAGTGCCAGGAGGAGCAGTTGATGGAAGGTGTGTGCTCTCCGGCCCAGCAGGGGGCTGAGTGACGCTTGGCGCAATGGATGATGAATTGGCAATGCTGCTGCTGGCAGTAGTCTCTGTTCCCTCATTTTCAGGGGCAAAAGATCCAAAACCGAAATCCAACGCATCGTCATCCCCATCACCAGTCTCCCAATGACCCATGTTGAGCACACTGCTCGGTTTAGGTCCAGCAGCAGGGGCCACTGCAGTGGTGGTTGGCTCAGAAACAATGGGCTGTGGCAGAGACACAGACTCTGGTTCAGGCTCTGGCTCTGGCATGGAGGGTGCAGTGCCCACAGAGATAGCTCCAACTGGAGATGGATGTGAGATGTCTACCGAAGGCTGCTGCGAAGATTCAGCTGGATCCAAAATGGGTTCCCATCCAGAAGCATTAATATTCGCTCCATTGACCGATGGGGGGAGAACACTGTCTAGAGTCGCTCCGAATGAATCCTCCTTCGCCATAGCTTGCTCGGGCTCCGTGGACTCAGGTGCTGCATCCAGCTCTTCCTCGGGTTCAGGCTCTGGCAAGGACTCATCCGCGATCGGCACCGGCTCTTCGGGAACAACTTCAGGCTCTGCCTCAAGGTCAGCGTCAGTTTCAGGTTCGTCAATGACCTCAGGCTCGGGAAGTGGAGCAGGCGGGGGCGGGGGAGGAATCGGGTTCTTCGCTGCTTGAATCAGGTGAGCACCTCCTTTTGTGCCCCAGACGTTACCAGAAGAAACAGCAGGCGCCACCGGAGCAGCTGGAGTGGGTAGACCAGATGGAGTCGGGTCCTCGGGTGAAATCATGTTTACAGGGCCACCAAGATCCACAGGCACCTCTTCCTCAGGCTCTATTGCGGGAGGTGCCTCTGGCTGCTGTGGCTCCAGGGCCACAGGGGCTGGAGCAACTGGAGCAACTGGAGCTTGCTGCTTTGGCACAGGGGGGGCAGCTGCTGCAGCAGCAAAAGAAGGTCCTCCACCGCCCCAGGCTCCCTTAGGTGCAGGAACAGTAGTGGCTGGAGCAGGAACGCCACCTTCTTTCTTCGGCTTGGGAGCTGGAGGAGCGGCAGCTGCAGCTGCAGCTGCGGCTGGAGTTCCTGCAGCCACTGGTTTCTGATTGGATCCTCCTCTGCCGCCATCGCGGTTCCTGTCTCGGTCCCCATACCGTCCACCGCTTCCTCTTCCTCCTCCTCCTCCCCGCCCATCCCTGCGAGGACCCTCCCTTCCAGCCCCTCCCCCATACGGCCTATCTCCCCTCGAACCGCGCCCAGCAGCACCTCCTCGGTCCCGGTCACTGCGGAAGCCACCACGATCACGGTCACGATCGCCGCCACTGCCACGGCTCTTTGGCTCAGGTGCTTTTTTGTTTGCCTTACCAACTGATTCCCACTGCGGCTCCTCAATCTGAGGCTCCTCCCACCACTCGGCAATTTTGGCCTGGATTTTAGTTTCGTCGCCCTTGCATTGCTTCACAAGGGAGTCAAGAAGCTGCAATTTGTGGGGAGGACAAGCGTCTCTGAACTGTCATCACAAACGTGAGGGTTTGGAAATCAATCACAGGATGAGTTGGTATCACCAGAAACAAAAAAACTCAAATCCAAATCGTAAAAGAGGAGATGGAGCTGCATCCATTCAATCGCCTCAGAGGTTAACCGAAGAAAAGAAAACAAAGAAGACCGACATGACAAAGATCTTGAACTCGATGGAAATGAAGTTTGGGAGGGAGGTTGATAGACGTGAATGATGTATAAGAGGAAAAGTAGACCATGCAAATCCACCCTCCTCCAGTTTCTTCCATCAAGCACTTGGCAAACAGATAAATGACACGGATGGCTGGGAAGAAGGACTTGGCACTCTCAGGTGGTGACATACACCACACACCCCCTTGATCCTTGACACTCGACTCCGATCTCACTTGATGGTCTTGGGGGCAAATGCACCAATCTGCGGCGAGCGGATGGCTCCTCAGTCGGAATCACAGGCTCCTGTAGGGCCAGAGCTTCGACTCCAAACTCAATTCTTGGAAGTGGGCCTGGTGGAAAAAGGATACTTCCACACCCAACCAGTCTGCATCGACACGGACCAGCCTGATGAAAGCCAGACTCCACGAACAACTTGACGCCCAGCGCTGATAGCAACAGCCATCAAGAGGGTGGGGGCAACCTATACCGTCCTCGATCGACAGCTTGCACGCATTCCAGCCCAAGGGGTGTCATTCCCAAAAGTAGTGCCATCACACACAGGCCACATGCATGGCAGCCGGTCGACGCCCCCGTCCGGCAATGACGACGACAAGCTTCCCCATCGGTAGGAGCCACCAGACCACCTCGGTCAGCCGCATCCGCATCGCATTCAGGATGAGCGGTTGGGCGGCAGCCTCTAGAGGCGGGCAGCCACTCGTGGTCCACACCCCCAAACGACGGAATTCCTACCAATCGTCAATCACGTCTCCCAAAAAATGCAGAGGCATGCTCACCTTGTCCGCTATTTTGCCGTTTTTGCCGTCTTGCGTCTTCGGACCGCCGCGACCATTGTAATTGGAAGGCATGATTTTTATTGTTTATGTTATTGGGTAATGAAGAGGGGGTGGGGGGGGGGAGATGATAGGGACGGCGGAGGGGGGGGGGGCTGATGTCGTCCAGCAATGCGCTTGAAACTGAGAAAGTGGGAAGCAGAGGGAAATGGGACGGGATCTTTGGCTTGCTCGTCGTCGATCGACGCCGACATCGAACGAACGGTGCTCGCGGCTGCTTGTCATCGCAAGATAGGCCGGCGCACGCAAACGCCATGTAAAAACGGGCATGCAGCCAGCGAGCAGCCGCGCGCGCGCAGCCGGCCGGCCGGCCGAACTCGAGCATCAAAACCCAGATTGCGGGACTCAGACTCGAGACTCGATACCTCTTTGTTCATAGGAATTAATACATCCAAAAGTTCCGGGACTTGGCTTGTGGCCACGAATTTTTCACTGCATTTCATGTAGGAATTTGATACCAACTTTGGATATCAAGGATACAATGGAGGACATTTTTTATGTCCACTTTATCTCTCCAAGTACCATAATATGTAGGTAGGTACATACCATAGCCCCCTACCGGAATTTTAACCGTGCTCCAGATTTGGTCCTACCTGAAAGGACAAAATTTTTTAGCGCAAATTTGTGAATGCGTCGAAACATTTTGTCCTTTCAGGTAGGACCAAATCTCCGTTGATGCACTGTGCAGCCCTAACCCCCCCTCCAAGATCGGCCAACCCCTTTGAG
>JALLBE010000300.1:0-18757 GCA_036939795.1 Thalassiosira mediterranea
CGGGAAGAGTAAAATCGCGATTTGCGGTTGTAAACAAAGACGTTTTTAGCTGGTAGCATATTTGGCGGGAAGACATATTTGAGGTCTTGGTCATGGATAGAATTGAATGAGACACAAAAAATGAGACACTCTCAAACACTCTCACCTGTTCGTGCTCTCACTCCTGCCGCTCCCCTCGAACACATCGAATGAACCTCCTCGAACCGCGAGCGAAGCACACGACGATGCATGAGGTCCAACTCTATCGAAGCGTGAAGCATGCGCAGCCAGCGGGCCGCATACATACTGCCGCCGCAAGCGATCGATGGGTCATCGATCGGTCGAAGGAACCGCTGAACACACATCGGTAGTCGGACCAAGGACGAACACTCTTCACCTACAATACACACGAGAGGAGGGTGTGCGGACGGTTCTGGTGTTCCGTTGTAGCATCGTCTATGTTTGGTCAAAATCTGTGCATCTTCGAAGGTTATTATGGTCACAGCAACACTTCCTACCTTCGACGATCATCCTCCAAAAGAGAACAACGACCAAGCAAGATATATTTTGGAAATTAGTTGGAGTCTATTCAAGCGTGACCGACCTGGACCTGGACCGACCGCCATACCGACTACCGACCGCCTTGTGAATTTTCTGATTGCTCAGTCTTCACCCCCGCACAAACTTCTCACAGACGGTTTGTTAAGAAGCTCATAAATCGTAACGGTGCAGAATTTCGCCACCTCCTTCAAATCTATCGAAACCGAAACCCTTCAAGCTCCTTCAGCGGATTGCTGCAAAACCATCCAATCGCACCCACCTCTTTCTTACATTATCTGGAACCAAAAGCAAAAGAGCTAGACAATACAACAACATATTCATTGTGACATCAATCATGGGCAACGCACTTGTCTGGAACTGGAGCGACGCGCAGTACCAGTCGTACACGGGTCAGCTCCTTTCATCCATCGTCACGAGCATCGTGTTTGGTACCATCGTGACACATTATGGAGTATATGAATGGATTGGGCGTCACAAGAAGACTGTCACGACATCAACTTCGCCAGCATGGATTGTCTCTGCACTCGTCTTCTGGCTTCTATGGACGCTCACCTACAATGCAAGCATGTCACAACTGCTAGGATCAGTATCTGTTTCGACGGCGAACCAGATTGGAATCATAATCCTTGCTCTCGGTGGATTCATGATCAACCTCATCTTTGACTACGCTTGGGGCTTTGTCGCAAGAAGGAGCATCGCCAACAGTAACGATGGTGACGACGATGGCATCGAGTCAAACGACCTAGAGAGTCCACTCATGGAAGAGACGGCCCCAACATTGGAAGTGGCCACACAGGCCGTTGATATGACGGTCACGGCACCCCCACCCACGAAAAAGGCCACGGTAGATTATATCAACAACATCAAGATATTTCTTACCAATGTGGTCATTCTTCACCACTGCGCAGAAACCTTCAGCATTTGGCCTGGCCTAAAGAACATGACAGCCAATCCCAACAACTGGGGATCGATAGTGCTCGGCATATTCAGTACCACCAACTCGAGTTACTTCATGAATCTTTTCTTCTTTTACAGTGGGTACTTTGTCCCCAAGAGTTTTGATAAGAAGGGAAGACATGATTTCTTGTTCGACAGGGTGAAGAGGCTTGGAGTACCGTTCACCATTTATTCATTCTTCCTCGGTCCTATTGTCGAATACGGTGAGTTTAGATGCATGTATCGCACATGACCACATCCTCGGCACATCATTACTTCACTCTCACTTAATCCGTGCCTGTTCGTTTTCTCTTCGGTTGGCACTTGTAGGTTTCTTTCATCTCTTCTTCAAAACTCCATTCCCTTTGAATGTAGCGAACCCAGGTGCAACTTGGTTCCTCAACCAGCTGATCATGTTCAGCGTCATCTATGCCTTCGCCTGTGGGAAGGACTGGAACCCGAGGATTGCATGCCCATCACTCATCGGTTTCTTCATTATAGGATCCATCGTAGGAATCACCACAGGAGTACTCACTCTCTTCGTTCCAATTGCCTTTGGAGGGGTCAGTTTCTCTAACTTATTCTTCGCGGTCCCCCAGTTTTGGACTGACTACTTCTCGTACCCCATCTACTTTTTTGGTGGTGCGATTGCCCAGCGCAATGGCTGGATGGAGAGCATTCGAGAAAAGTCACGGGCAGTCATTTACAGCTCGGCCATTGTCATGATCGCTCTGGTAATGGTGTGGCGTCAGTACATAGGGAGCTTGCCTACAGCTGCAGCCCTGACAATTGACGCACTACTATGGAAAGGACTTCTCAGCATCTGGGTCAGCCTGGCCGTCACAATCTTCTTCATGGACCATGTCAACCGAAAGTACTTTTGCACGCCCTTCTTCTCGAAGGCGATGTATACTGCCTACATTATCCAGTTCTGCTTCCCGATGCTCGCGGCACTGAAGTGCACGTTCATGCTATATGATGCAACTGGAAACCTTGCTTACAGTGATCCTTCCAATCCAAGCATCTATACTGTGTACATCACAAACGACAATTTGATCTTTCCTGCTTGGCTCATGACATCGACAATCACTTTAATCATCGTGTGGCCGCTCGCATACGCCATTAGGTCGATCCCAGGCTTCTCAGAGGTTCTATAGATATTTTTGTCCAGGAAGGGTAGTCGATAAGTCCACTTCATATAGTGTAATTATTTTCATTGGTTAGTCAAGCACGAGGCAAAAGCGTTGAGCCACGCAGTTGCAAATATAATCCTTGCCGCCAGTGTTGATAGTCTTCTCCTTACGATACACAGCCTTTCCCTGTCTTATGCTCACATACTCCAAAAGGCCATCAATATTACATATCCATATCAAAGACCATGCACTCATCTGGCATCAGTGCATTCCCGTGAGTGCTTCCAGTCGCCCCATAATAGCATTCTTTGTTGACATCCATGTGCTTCGTCTCCTTCATCACACCCCTGCTTCTCATTGGATCCGCGTAGAGTGGCGAAGGGCAAATCGCCAGCAGTCGCTGCTCTTCTTTCTTCTTCTCCTCCACATCCTCACCAATGGTCACTTCCGTTACCAACCCATCCTCCTCGTCCATGGAACCCATGCATATACCACACTCCTTCCGGGCCTCCCTTGCGGAATGGATACGTAGGTACATGTTCCAGGTGGCGACGTCGTACTTCCTCATTTGTAGAGAAATGTTATCGTCTTGCCTGGTTACGCATTGGGGGATGGGCTGAGCTTTCGAGTATTGCCTGGGAGGCCTAGCCTTTGCACTTTTGTCAGCGCACGGCATGCACAGATCAGAATGTGTATTGGCTGGAAGAGATTGGTTCTGGTAGAAGTTATTGATGGCTGATCGACATTGATCGGCGACTCTCCTGAGAGTACCACTCAATATGTGCCGTTCGTCGTGTCTCTGCACTCGTTCAACTGGTATAATCCTCGCGTGGAACTTGGGTCCCTTGCTGAGTCTCTTTCCTTCAGCAAAGGCCACATTGAGGCCGATAGCGATGTCGACTCCACACGTCACGGCGAGGATATCACCTAGGTATGTGTCGAGTGCCTTGCCTGTCAACAGCGCCCCAATAACGCTACCAATGACGACAAAGAAGTTTGAGGCAATTGCATTACAGATCCATGTCCGATTGTTTCTGGTAGCAGAGAATTCACTTTCCAGGATCATCATGTGGTGAAATGCGAATGCACCGATCGCCGGAAGTGTTCCTTCCCGTGTGCATGTTGAGACAGAGGCCACACCGAGTAACAATCCATGGACTAGTGGGTAGACGGGATGCTCCATCCCCTCTCCCATCGCTAGAGCTGTGTTGTCCTCATTCGTATCTGTTGATACCACGTTCACTCCATCCGAAAAACTTGCATAGCTGTTGACCTCAACGTACGCTGGAGGAGCGAGACTCTCTCGCTCGGAAGCGGGAAGGAACAGATCTTGACGCTTGAGTGCTTGGCATGACTCGCAGCTCAGGCAGTCCTCTTCGTCCCTTGTTGTTGAACCGTCTCCTTCATCTCCCACTACTTCTTCGTAGGAATGTTCACTAATTGCGTCACGCGAAGCGGATGGCGGAAGCTTCCGCCGGGCCAGGTCGATTGAGAGCGGTAGCACGAAGCCGACAACAGCCGAAACACCGATACGATGAAGGACGAAGTCGCCGTCACCCTTCGACGCGAGGAGGATGGCTCGTGGCAACAATGTATACGCGATCCCCACCGTGAGGAGCAACGATATCACGATGGTCAAATATTGTACAAGGCGCGTGGTCCAACGACGATCCTGCTCCTCGGGTGATGTAAGGAGTTTGCGACCGAAGGCGCCCGAGAGAGATGCGGCGCATCCCACCAGAAGCGCCGCGCGCGCGGCCCGCGGTACGGAAGATTTTATGTCGCGAGGACAGCCCTCGGGTCCGCTTGAGAGATCTTCCTCGCCGGGGCTTCGAGCCTTCACGTTCGGGTCTCGGCCTTCTGCCGGTTCGACGATCCGGGTCGGCGACGAGTCCGATAGCGCCACTGACGAGCCGGAAGCCGCGCACGTCGGCGCCATCATCGACGTCGCAACGGCGAGGGCGAATACCGCGAGGCCTACCGGAGCACGGCGGGGGCTAGCGATGATAGTTCGCAGGCTACGGTTGTCGACATCGCCACGGCCATCGCGGCCTACGCGACGATGACGATGTGCGCGGAGATCGCACGGCGCTTTCAGATCCCCCCCGCCGCGGCGGAGTCGGCGGCAGCCGCCGCAGGGGAGATCGGGTAGGCGGGTGGGGCGCTCGCCGCAGCCGCGGCAGAGCGGGGTCGATGCGATGGGCTTCGTCATGGCGGATAGCGGGGATAGGTAGAGACGCGGCGATTTTATAGCTTGTGGTGCCGACGAAGTTCGACAGAAAAAAATGTGAGACATGACAAGACGATGACAACATTGCCCTGAGGCTAATAAGGGCTTTAATATAGGGCTCTAATATTTACTCTTCAATAACAAATATTGCAATACTTTTATGTAGAATATATGAGGATGGTTGTTTGAACCCCTGATAATTACTTTAGTGTCTGCGGGGTTCGCAAATTGTGTGGCTCTGCGTTCGCGCGCAGCAAGCACGCGATTGCACGCGCTCCAAATAAATACCCATTAATGAGACCCGAACACTTTTTTGTCTGGATGGAGGTATTTATTGCTAACTACATACAAAGAAAAGCTAGAAGCTAGACATGGCATATGAGACATGAGTAGTACCCGACATACCCATCGATACCAGAAGCAACGGCGCGGCGCGCGGCGCGGCGCGGCGCGGCGGCGGACATAAAAAAGACACGAGATGCCCCGCAACGCCAAGCAGGCCGAGCTGCGCCGCCGCATGGCCGAGGCGAGGTCGAGGCTCGCCTCCTCGGCCTCCCACGAGCCGGAAAACGTCGGGGGTCGGGGCGATGACGGAAGAGGAGGAGACGGGGCGTCGGCCGCGGACGACGTCGCGGGCAGGAAGCGCCCCCTGCCCGCTCCGCCGACCGGCCCCCCTGCCACTGCCGCCAGTGCTGGTGGCGGCGGGGGAATACTTCGAAAATCCAAGTACGGAGGAAAGAAGGCCGAAGCCAAAAATGACGATGATGGGGCGGGAAGTGGTGCCCTGGGGTCGCTCATGGCTGGCTACGATGACTCGTCGGACGAAGATGAGAACGGCGCCGCCGCCGCTTCGGTGGGTCCGTCGCCGGCAAATAATGATGGTGAGAGTAAAAACCAGGATGCACCCGCCGTTCCCGCAGGTCCTTCTCCCGGGTCATCGGTCGAAGCTGTGGCACCTAAACCGAAAAGGGCAAAGTGGAGCTCGCAATTCGAGGAAAGGGTTATCGCGGACGACGATAGCAACACGGAGCCGATACAGAAAGCCGCAGCATCCACGGTTGAGGGGGGCGAAAGATCTGAGCACGCGACCGAAAAGTCTGCCGAAGTATCCGACGAGGCCTGGGACGAATTCAATGCCCTGCTGGACAACGATGAGGAGGAAGCCAAGGTTGCAGTAGCCGCCGCAGCTTCTTCTGCTGCAGTGACTGGTGTGACGCCTGGCTGTGCGGATAGCGTAAAAAGTCCTGCATCAGATGAAAAGCCCAAGAAGGAAAAAAAGAAGAAGAAAAAGAAGAAGAAACAAAAGGACTCGTCTTCTGGAGGTGATCCGTATGGCGACTCGGCCATGGCAGACGTGGAGCAGGCATCGTACGAGGCGAGGTTGGCGCGCCTGATGCTGCTGAGGAGTAAGCGGAAATCGCAGGCGGATGGCCAGGAAGGTGGCGATGATGGTGAGAAATCAGAGGCACTTCCATCGGCGGACGAATTTTACGACCCCGGGTTGGCATTTCGGCAGGAGGATGATGAGAATGCCGAAACTGATGGTGCTGGTGAAGCATCTGCAGCATCATTGGGTGGGCAGAAGATGCCAAGCAACGACGTGGCTGCTGGAGAGGAGGCCACAGGTGCAACAGAGAGCAATGCCCCGCCAGCTTCCGCCCGCGCTCCTCCTCGCAGCGTGTCCCTGGCAAAGATACTGCGTGAGAGGAGGGAGCGGGCTAGGAAGTTGTCCTCTCGCGGAAATGATGGGGGTGACGACGCCAAGGATGCGGGTGCCTCTGATGGGCGCTGGTTTTGATGCCCATCCGTAAACAATTTCAACATGAGCAAATCATTATCCTCGTGGAAGTAGAGTGGCAACTGTGAAGTCAGTTCTTGCTTTACAAAAATAATACAGTGGAAATCAGTCACTGGGGGTATTTTTCCAATGTTCTAACTAAGCGTACTTGTTACCATACTTTCCAAATGTTGGAATGGGACATTCAATATCCAATGGTGTTTCTGTTCGCCACGATATTCCCATTCCCTACTTCTGTTACAGCCACATCAACTGAGATCTGTAGGTCTCGTATGCTCCAAAGAAAACGAACCCTCCAATGGATATCCAGAACACCCTCGGTTGTATCCCACTGAGCAATACCGAGCTCCCCTCCTCCTTCAATATTCTGTCCACCACGTCCTTCGCCCCCTTATACGGCACGTTGTTTTTATCCGAGCCGAGCATCAACCTCGTTTTGACGACATCGAGCGGGGTGGTCAAGGCGGCGGCAATACCCCCAGAAATTGATCCACATGTTGCGGCCTGCACCGGACTCGTCTCCCGACCCTGCACCTTTCCCCACTCCACCTTGAACCTCTCGTACAGCGGAAACTGTATGAAAGCGAACGGCACCTCCCTCATGAGCGTGATTCCATATCCCCGGTACAGCCCCCCGAATATACCCGAAGCGAATGCCCGTCCGTCCCTCTCGGCCAACACCAGCCGCAATGTGGACGATAGAGTCGAGGCCCCCGCGGCATTCGTCTGCATCTTCGACTTGATCACCTCCGTGGGCACCCTAACTAAGCACGCAGCCGCCTCCCCGATCGACGCCGCGGTCATGTGCGTCAACGCCGGACTCGAGGCACCCTCCCCCAAATATCGTCGCTGGACGTTTGCCACCGTGGGCTTGAGCGTCTCGTACGTCGAGAAGAACAGCGCCGCTCCCGGACTGCTCCCGGCCGCCGCGGCCATGACGCCGCGGTACACGCCCCGGAAGCCCCCGGCGGCGAGGAAACCCTGGGGAGACTGCAGCCGCGTCTTGAGGGTGTCGATGGGGAAGAGTGCGAGGTCGACGGATGTGCCGGCGAGTCCGCCGGCGACGAGGGAGGTCAGGAAGGGGGTGTGGCGCTCCGAGGAGGACATGGCGACGACGAGGCAGGAAGAGGGGGCGGGGGCTAGGCTGAACTTATGAGTACGATACGGTGGCTGATCCAAGCCGAAAGCCGATGCAACGCAAATGATGATGTCACGATGATGGCCGCTCGCCCGCCGCTCGATGCGATGTGCGGTCGCAAGGATCGCTTCGGATTAATCGCTAAGATATTGGTAGGCATACATAGGATCTAATACGTAATTGATACTATCAACGGAACCAGGATTTTTCTCGTATGTAATCGCCAATTAGCGGGTTATCCGGATTTCGCCATCTATCTCACATCTCGTGCCGAATCTAATCTTCGAGGCGAGAACAAAATGAGAACCGACGACGAACGACGAAGCGCAGCGCAGCGCAGGTGAATCATAAACATGAAGGCCATGGCCATCTACAGAAGAGCCATGGCAGCCTCGGCGGCCGCGGGCATGGGTCGTGGTCATGGGCTCGTGGGAGTAGGGCGCCGGCGGTGGTTCGCCGCCGCCGCCGATAACGAAGAACGCGTCATGATAATCGGAGGAGGCATCGCGGGTCTCTCCACCGCGAGATTCCTCCTGGGAGGCGGGAGAAGGATCACCCTGATAGACAGGAACGTCGACGCTCTGCCCTCGAACGGGAACGACTCCAGCTCGTCATCTTCTTCCGATGCATCGACGTACGAGCGTAGACTCGTCGAGGGCAGGCCGCACATGAACATACCCTCCCGACGGAACGGAAACGTTCTATGCCCGAGTCTGACGGTGCCGTGGACGACGAGGTCGCTCTGGAAAGAGGCAACCCTGCCGGGTTTGAAGTCTGCCGTTGGATACGGTGGCGGAGGCGCCACCCCTTCGGTGACGTTCGATTGGGCATCGTTGGCGACGGATCGCAACATGGTACGTCCTTTTCTGGCTTCGTTCGTATATAATAGCTGTTGCTACCGCTGCACCATTTCGTGCATGCTCATATTGCATGCGTGTGCGTCTTGTGATGCTGAACGTTCCTACCACAGTGGTCGTTCGGAGCCCACTTCCTCCTCCAGAAGTTCCTGCTCGGACGTCCCGAGCACCAATGCAATCGATCGATACTAGAGTACAACATGCAATGCCTCGATGATCCCACCGACGGTTTGGTGCAGAGCATAGACTACGGACGGCGAGCGACGGGAACGAGGTTACTCGACGGAAGTGTGAAGGAGATGGACTCTTCGGGTGACATTGGGATGTTCTGTAGTGGTTTGGTCGATCGATTGGTGGGAGAGTACGGCGATAGGTTCGAAGTTGTCCCGGGTGAGGAGGTCGTAGCGCTCGATGTGCAGGGTGATAGGATTCGGGGCGTTACCGCGGTGGATGAGGAAGTGAGTGATGTTACTATCGACTTTTACAGTTGTAAATCTACCTTTCAGTCTTCTCATAAGATGGAACTCTTCGCTCGTGTGGCCGAAGGGGAATAGGACGACTAGAGAGGCAGACAAGTTCGTCATGGCGTCGGGTGTGAACTCCATGTCACTTTGTCAAGGCATCAGCGTGCCGTGTCCGGTCTATCCCGTCAAGGGGCACCTTGTGACAGTGGCATCTAGCATTGATTGTGAGCACAACCTCACACTCGAGGGTGGTGTTGGGTATGCCGCTCCTATGGCCGACGTAGATTCTGAGGGGCGACGATTGTATCGTCTATCGGGCTTCGTTGACTTTGCACCGACGTCGGACATGCCGGATCAAAGAAGGGTAGACGCTCTCATGGACGCTACGCGGGTTCATCTGCCCGACCTGGAACTGGTGGACTCGAGCGCTTGCCACAGGCCCGTGTCAGCTGACGATAGACCGCTGATAGGTGTGAGCGCAAGGTATCCGAACCTCTACCTTTGCACCGGATTTGGATCGCGTGGCTGGTCGATCGGGCTCGGAAGCGGGAAGCTGCTCGCGAGTCAGATGATGGGCGTGGAATGCGACATAGATCCGAGCCCGTTTTTGCCATCCAGGTTCAAGTGGGGTTTTCGGTAGGCTCGTTTTGATTGATTGAAATCATAGACGAAATGCAAGGTGGGGTGAAGGTGTATGAGAGGAGATCTGCAAGAAGAAAGGGTGACTACCCCAGGTAACAACTCTGGAGTACTGCTCTCATGTTTCAGTGTGACTCTGTACAAATTGGTGTTAATGTTCGTTTGACTGAGTAAAGTATGCACCCTCTGTGAAATGGTATGACAATGTCCACAGCTGCGCTGCTCGCGTTGATAGATCTGACCCAACCCTCTTTGTATGAAATGTTTCTTATAAAATACAAGTGCACATTAACATGGTTGGTGCATACTAATCATATCAACACCCGAAAATCATTCTGGAGGTGCTCTTGATAAATGAAAATAATCGATCACATTTCAACACCTCCCATGGAGAATTTACAAAGCAAAGAAATCCAGCAACGAAGGGAAGCACACAGCTATTGGCTCCTTGAAAAATGTAGATACCCAATTGAAGTATCCAGGTCGAGAGCAAAACACACTCCTTTCTTGATCCACTGTCCCAGTATTGCCCACCTTTCCATCACCCTGACCTGGGACGAGCAAAATGTCTAATTCCACCTCCAACGCCAATCCATGTCCCGAATTTGGCCGTCGTTTCACGGACTTAATTCCAACCCCTCCGGTTCCATCGGACTCCTTCGCTCTCCCCCTTGAGTGGGGTCGCATATCCCATCCCCTGAATCGAAATCTCCCGTGGCTATCTTTCTGCGGCATCCAATTTTCCAGTTCGTCCATCGACAGTTTTCCCAGGAGCGGATTGTGTCCCTCGAGATTGAGGTACATGTGGATGGCCCCCGGTCCATACGGTGGATAGTCTCCCGATGATGATGGGACTAAACCTCCCAATGCGCCAGGCGAACCTGGGGCGAGCGTTTGGAATTGCAATCGACCTACAAGGTTGGGGGATTCGGGATCAGTTGCGTTGGTGGTAACAGTAGTGATCGGCACAGTGGCGCGGCAATCTCCTTCCTCGTTTCCCGAGCGCAGGGATGAATACGTCCCATCAGGTCTTGGCTGCCAGACATCCATCGTAGATGCCTCGCTCGTCAACTCGGACGAGCTGTAAATATTTCCACGGACCACCATCGGAACGACATCTCCATAACTACTGCGCCATAACGGCCAGTGAGCGACGCGGTGCACGGAGGAATCCGAAGGAGGAAGCTTACACACGTCATTTTTCATCGGAGCATTGGGTTTGTACGCCTGCGCGGACAGTCCTTCGTTGTAGAATTGTTCAATGGAGGGTGATAATCGTTGATGTGGAGGCGTCAGGTGAGACCCGTCGTCATTGCACACTCCGCCGACGCCGGCCTCGCAGACTCCCTCGGCGCGAGCGAGATGCGACACCAAAACGATGTTGCCCAGGAGGGCGAATGAGAGGATGAGGCCGAGGGAGGCGACAGGATTCCTCCGCGCGGACATGATGGCTATGGGATCGACGAACTTCATGGTTGCCGTTGCCGTTGGGAATGTGGTCGGTTGTCGTGCGGTCGTCCGATTCGGGTACATACCTAGGTATGTACCTGCGTTTTTTCGCTAATAATACATACTGATAATTGGGAGTCTTTGATTGGAAGGGAGCGAGGAATGCATCCGGGCTGAGTAACAATTTGAGGGGTAATGTAATAAACTGTATGACATTTATGCCTACACGTGGTTAATAAATAAATTAATATTCTTACTTTTTTATAAATGATTTAGTGAAATAAACATGCATAAGTAAAATAAAATTCTTTTGAATCACCTTGCATTATTTCTTATTACGTCACAGGCGAACAAACACCGCACACCGCCACAACTTCTCACCACGATCGCCGCGGCGCTGACGAAGAACAGAGGCCACAGCTTCCTTTGTTGTCACTGCCACCGACGACCAAATAAAGGCAAAGCCACGCCGCCGTCGCCCGCCCGGTGCTTGCTTTTGTTCCTTCGAGGAGCCTGCTGCTGCTTTGTTTGGGTGTCTTGCTTGCCTGGCGACGGATGGTGGCGCCCGCCTATCGCTCTCTGTGTTGTTTTGTGGTTGTCATCGTCGTCATCGTCTCCTGTTGAGCTGTCGATCGGGTTCTTGGCTTTGTCGATCGGAGTCTGATCGGAGGTGAGCAGCGTTGGTGGACGTCAGCAGCGTCAGCCAACTGGATCAAGTGTGCTCATACATCCCCTCCTCACGCACCACCGCGGATATCCTGCATCACTGGCCGTCGTCTCCATCCCGTCTTCCAGGGAACGCAGCCGCAACAGATACATAATACATGCCAAGTAAAATGCATCTCGCCAACGCCTGGGTCCTCGTCCTCGCCGCCGCGAGCGGCGCCTCAATAGTGGACGGCTTCCAGCTGCCCTCGTCGTCCTCTTCGTCGTCGCCGGTCGGCCGCGTGGGCTCCTCGTCGCGAGGGGTCGCCATGGCTAGCCCGCCCGTCGCCGAGGCCTCTGGCGCCGGATCCATGACGTACGCCGACATCAACGCCCTGGCCTTCCGGGCGCTGCAGAGGGAGTGCAAGGCGCTGGGGTTGGAGGCCGTCGGGACCACGGCCGCCCTGAGGGGACGGCTGCTCGAGCACTTCGGCTTGGCCAGGGAGGCGAAGGTGGCCGCCGCCGCTCCCAAGGCGACCGCCGCCGAGATCGAGGTGAGCTCTTTCCTGCGGGCCTGACCCCGTCTCGCCGATTGACCTTCTCACTGAATGCTTCCTCGATTTCCATCTCTGCAGGAGCTCTGCGCGACCGAGGGCATCACCTTCTGCGACGAGTCCGATCCGGACTTCGACTTCAAATCCATCCTCTCGGACGTGATGACGACGTCGGCGAAGGGTCACTGGAAGGCGGCCACGCGACGCCTGAAATCCTTGACCAAGAAACACTCCACGGAGGACCGCCCGGTTCCCCGCGATGCTTACCTGGCGGTGCTCGAGGCCTGCGCGGCCAACAGGCTCAACGGCGCCCGGGCCAGCGAGCCCGCCAGGAGGATATTGGAGGACATGAGCACCTCCGGGTACGAAATCCCGGCCGAGCTGGCGAACACATGCGTGGTGTCCTCCCTCGGAGACGGGCCGGGGGGCACCCACGATCAATGCGGCGGCGTCGACGTCGCGCTCGCCATGGTCGCGGCCGTCGAGGCGTCCTCGGGAGGGTCCGAGCTGCTGACGGACGCCACCTACGGCAAGCTCGTCACGGCCCTGGCCAAGGACGGCGCGATCGAGGAGGCCGAGCTCATCCTGAGGTCGATGGTCGTGGAGAAGTCCTTCACCCCTCCCCTGGGCACCTTCGCGGACGTGGCCAAGGCGGCCGCGCAGAGCGATGACCACGCCGAGGACGTGCTGCAGGTGCTCACGTACGCCAAGGCGGCGGGATACGAGCTGGACAACATCGCGGCGGTCGAGACCGGACGCGAGCTGCTGGCGAGCGGAGTCATTGCGGCCGAAAAGATGGACAACCTCGCCCTTGGACTGAGGCTGCTCACTGCCGCGGCGAAGGCCGAGGGATGTGCCCCCGACAGCGGAGACGACCTCGTCGCGACCAGCTCCTCGGCGGCGCAGAGGGCGTGCACCCTCATCCACAAGAGGGCCATCTATGCGGCGTGCGGGGATGGGAACTGGAAGCTGGCGGTGAAGCTGTTGGAGCTCATGCCGAAGCGTGGCCTTACCCCTGCCACCAGTGTGTGGAGGAACGTGATGACTACCTGCTGCAAGAATGAGAAGAGTCGTAAGGCCACTGCCATTCTTCTTGATTGGGTGAGTTTTGATGCACATTGATTGCTTCTCTTTCATATCCACCAGCTATGAATGACTCAGATTGCTCATTCACTCTCTGATTCGTTGACAATTCGATGCACAGGTCACTCTGGCAAATGAGGGCAAGGCCGAGAAGCCTCCTGTGTCTGCGTTCAACACGGTCGTTAACACGTGTGAGGTTTGCGGAGAGGAAGATCTGACTGTGAAGGTTCTCGACGTCATGAGGGATACCTTGGAGACTGAGGGTAACATCATCACCTTCAACATCGCGCTCAAGCGACTTGCCAAGATGGGCAACATCATGGGCTGCGAGGGAATCCTGATTGGAATGCTCAACGAGGGCCTCGAGCCCAACGTCGTGTCGTACACTACCACCATCGGTGCTTGCGCCAAGGATGGTATGAAGAACGCGGCCATGGCGAGCACGTGGCTCCAGCGCATGAGGTCGCGTGGCGTCAATCCCAACTACCACACCTACAACACCGCCCTGGCTGCCTGCCTCGACGGCAAGCTGGAGAGCTCCTTCATCGCGTCCAAGATTGCTGCGGAAATGCTGGAGGACGCCGAGAAGGAGATCGCGTGCGGCCTCAAGGGCTCCGCCAACTTCAAATCCGCCCTCCCAGACTCTTATACCAAGGTCTTGGCGAGACAGCTCAGGCAGCAGCTGAGAGAGAACTGGCGCGCGGGAGACATAGACATGACCTTGGCTAAAACGACCGTTCGAGTGCCTCTGCTCAAGCTGGTGGACTTCGATAAGAAGATTGACGAGGCGCGACTGGCAGAAATAGAGTGCGAAGTGGAAGGCATTGATATCGATGAGGACAAGGAGTCTGACGATGTCGAGAGCGAGTACGAGTTCAATTTGCTGAAGGATTTGCACAGGGACGATCACCGTACGGCTATGGTTTAAGGAGGAAAAAGTTGGATTCTAGAGTTGGCCACACTTCTTGGCTCTCAGATACTCGGCCGTGGAACCAACTGCCGCACCTGCGCTGCGGTTAACACACAACAATGCGATTCACCCCGTTTTTTCACATCAGCACACACACATCACATCACCCCACAGCACACGTGCCAATTGAATTGAGAGTGTTGCTTCACTTCAGCTGGTTTTGAGTTTATGCCACGGCCAACTTGTTGTCTTGTTGGTCCTTGTGAAGGCACTCTGTTAGTGTAAATATAAATACCACCATCCACGCTACCATTTCCACCTTATTATCTACGCACACGAATAGCGAAGAGTCGGCTCTTTCTGCACCTAATCATACAATACCTCTTAGGGGACCATACAACAGAGATAACCTGGAATCGTGCTGGAGTAAGCATGCGCGCCACAACCTCTGGAGTTCAGAAGTGAAACGCTCGTGAGTTTGATTTGGGAGAGGATTCGTTATCAGAGCACCCCTTGATACTGGCACTCCTTTCCTTGTATATCGTCCCACAAAGCCATGGCACCAGCCGAAGATATCTCGTCTGCGATTTTTGAGCCACTTATGTTTCAGTCCATTTCTACCTACTTTTACTTTTCTCAACCCTTTCTCTGGGACTAAGTATTCAAACAGCGCGGTGATATCCAACCTTGAGAAGGATACCAGAGTAGGCATGTTGACAGACACTGGACGGGTGGTTGAATGGCTCTGAAAATTTGACACGGTGGAACGGCTCTGAAAATTTGACACACATCGAACATTCATTTGGGCTTTGGTCTCATCTCGGGGGTGATGTGCAAATGCCCAGTCATATGCGTCCTGGTGACCATTTTGCTACAAACCAAGCGAACCTGAATCATGAGCTACGCTGGGAAAAATACTAGCTTGATCACCGTCCTATCCACCGTGCATGGGCAGCTTCGTAGAGAGCAGAGAGATATCGACAAGCGTGATCTCCAACGAGCGCTCAAGTATGGCAGGCGGGAGAGAGCATGGGGTCAGAGGTGGCTGGTCGAATATGATGGAATAACTTTCATCACGGACTCAACAATGCGACGGGAAGTAACCGCATATCCCTCTCCACTGTGAGTATGGAATCCTTGTGCCATGTTCGCATCCTATCAATGCTCATTTTTCGCTGTGTGGTAACTAATGTTGTTGACACCTCTTGTCTTGATCCATCGGTCAATAAAAGCCCGATGATGGATTTGAACACCTCGTCAATGGATGAGCACAAGAAGGCTAAGCTTCTTCTCAAAGAGAAACCTGAGCTGGCAACTTCTCATACTATCCTAGTGATCGACAACAGTGGTTCCAGTGAGTTCAGTCCTCAGTCCTCAAACAAAATCTGCAATGACATCGGCTGTCGTTAACTAATACTCCTTTCAATGATAGTGCTTGGCAAGAAAAATGATGTGCACTTATACCGGGATAGCCAAAATGCCGCATTTAGCATGACAGCCTTAGAGTTCGTCGCTGATCAATTATTCAACAAGACCGCTGTAAACTCAGATTTAGTATCGCTTATCAAGTTCGCCGAGACTCCTACAGTAGAGTTCTCGAGCGAACCGATCGGCTGGGCCGTGTACAACAAGATCCTGTCTCATCGGAACATGGACAAGTTTGTAGATAGACAGATTGCACCAGTTTACGATGAGTTTCGAGGTCAAAGCAATTATCTCCCTGCATTAGACAAGGCTTTTGAGCTCTTGAACCAGGGATCGCATGACGGGTGCGCTCTCTCCATATTCTTCTTCTCTGATGGGAGAAGTACTGATCACATGACACTTGGGATCACTGCTGAAGAATCATACCAGAAGATGAAAGGTACGATTGAGTCCATCGCATCTCAGTTCACCGATACTCTTACTGTTAGTATGGTTGGGCTTGGAAATATCCACGACGCGTTCACCCCTTTGAAGGAGATGGCCGGAGCTGCAACTGCCGCAGGAGCCAAAGGTTCTTTTGAAAGATGTGAGAAAACGGCACACTCCATATCGTCTGCAATTTCATCGATGGTTACCAGCACCACTGAAACAAGGTACTTGAAGTCTCCATCCACATTTTGCGATTCTTTCCTTTGTGACTTGACAAAATAACGTTTGGCATGAACATTTCACAGGCTAACACTGCAAGAGGGTCGAAGAAGTCGTTACACTGAGAGAAGTGGATTGACCAGCGAGAAGCATTCCTTTCCTAAGTGTAAGTGGACTTATTTCAAGATAGCAGACCACAAGGTTTATCACCCTCGAGAGAAAAAACTTCTTCATGTACCATCATTACCTCTTGCTGCGGTCCACTCAAATCCTCATGAGGCCTCCCGCAGACAGAATTCGCCACCCCCATACATCGCCATTAACTCGAACTACTTTGGGAAGGGAGCAGAGCGCGTAGCATTCAGGTGCCGCCTCTCTGACAGAGAACATATCAATGGCTTTGTATTCGAAGATATGGTAGCAAAGGAGACTGTATGTGATTGTTTGTCGCGTCAATTTTGTATAGCGCAGCGCAATGTAAAGCCAATCAACTTCGTCGTTTTCCTCTTCCACAGAAGCATGAACATCGCATAGGCGAGAGGGTAGACTTCCATCTGGGATTCGCCGAGACTCAAGACCTTGCTAATTACCTAGCAAATGAGTTCAACAAGCATCTGGAAGCGACTCCCGGATTCAGTCTACTGGGGACGCCTCAATTGAAGTTCCTTAGCTGTTCAGTCTTACTACTTGAAGATCCAAACTGGCCGACGGGCCTAAGAGGTGTACTGGTTGAAAAGATGCTTGACACAGATCGTTTCCGTTGGGTGAAGTGGAATGACAATAATGGGCTAGTAGATGGAAAGCGAGAGCATGTACCCATCGATGTTGACTTCGAGTTGAAACAGCTCAACAAAGAAAAGAATAACCTTGATGCCATAGCAGAGAGTGACGAAGACTCAGATGACGATGACAGCATGTCAGATGTTGAATCAGAGGATAGCGAGATGTCTGACGTAGATGCTGGTTCAGACAGTGTTGGGATAAACCCGTCTGACTATCTCCGTGAGTGCCTCACCCGTGTTATCGCTTGATCCTTGACATCGACTGCACGCACTCATGCTAATGGTCACCTGCCATATTTCCTCAACAACTTAACTGAATTCTTCGCTTTTTCAGAGGCATTTACGCATTTCTGTTATCGCTTCACCAACAAGAGAGTCATGGTCTGCGATCTCCAAGGTGTATTCAATACAGATATGCCACCTACGATTGAGCTGACGGATCCAGCAATCCACTATGCCTCAAGTAGGGGAAGGCGCGCGGTATTTGGAAGGACCGATAAGGGAAGGTCTGGTATGAAGGCTTTCTTCAGTACCCACAAATGTACCCATGTATGCAAGTCCCTTCATCTCTCGGCGAGGAACAAGCAATGGAATCGTGACTGGAGAAATGAAAGTGCTCGGCGTACTAATTTCCGCGCTTGATCATCACTTTAGACGGATAGTTCTCCGCCTATGTTTTTACTGATGTGAATGCATGTTGATGTACTGATGTGGTACTAGAATATGGATGGGAGATGGATATTTGTTATCAAAGTTGTTGTTGTTAAAATGATACTGCGGTCCTTTATGTTTCTTTTGTTATATAATCATTACATCTTCTAGGTCAGGCTTCGTGGTCTGGTCCAGCCTGTGGTCCAGCCACGAACGTCTTGAGCATGAAGGTCCCAAAGATGGGACAGTTCTTGGCGTGGGCAAAGCTCTGCTCGGTCTCGTTGGTCTCGTCAGTTTAGTCTCGTTGGCCAGGAACATGGGCGGCGTCCAGCTTGGCATGTATGTACATATTATGTGTACCACCTGAACACGTCCGTCCGTCTCCTCCAGTAGCGCCTCCAGCCACGCTCTAGCACCTCATCTTGCAGTTGACAGCGAGAGTCGTGTCAGGTCTGTGATGGGAGACGACTCGCCAACAATACAGTTCTAGAGATCTACATATTGAGACCAGCGTTGACACCAGCGTGGCTCTTGGAAGTCAGCTCTTGTCGTCTCTCTGTGTCTCTTCCATCCAATCTCGTTGGAATTAGTACGATATATACGATATTAATAGGTGCGACTCAATTTGACAGATTGACCCATGGCCACATCAGCGGCCACGATGCATGCCTGTTGAAAAACATCGTGCCTCCACCCTTCTCCACCCAAGCTCCATTCTCCATCTTTCGCGTGATTCATGCAAACTTCGTGTGTTGATGCAAGTAGTCGAAGCAAGGTGAAGCATGGGTGGACCAACCGAAGTCGCTATCCTTGGATTTCAAGCTCTCACAATTCTTCAGAATCGATCAGCACAAAAACTGCTACACGTAGAATCA
>JALLBE010000301.1:0-18755 GCA_036939795.1 Thalassiosira mediterranea
CCTGAAATTTCAGGATCATCCTGTCTGGAGCCCCTCAAAAACTCACTAGGGATATGCCTCGCTCTGCGGCTAGCTCCCTGCCGCCAGATAGAGTCTCGCGCTATCTGCTACCATACAAGTGAACCGACCATGGAGGATCTTGCCCTCGCGGACGAGCTGCTGAAGTCCGCATCTGACGCCTACGAGCGAGACTTCAAGGCCCAGATCTCGAGGTTGGACCGCGAGCAGAGATCCCTCTTGGACCGCCTAGACGATCTCAACGCGAGGAAGGCCGAAGCCGTGGAGGCCAACGGCGACCCCTTCGCCGCGGACGACGACCTCGTGGAGGTCAACGCCGGGGGCAAGATCGTGTCCGCCAGACGATCCACGCTCACGCAGATAAGAGGCACCAGGTTGGAGGCGCTGTTCAGCGGTCGCTGGGATAAGAAGCTGCAGCGAGACAATGCGGGGAGGATATTTCTTGACGTCAACCCCATCGGTTTTCGTGCTATCGTGGATTATCTTAACGAACTCGCCATATCGTCGGAAGATGACCCCCCAAAAGTTCCCAGTGTGATTGGTGAGCACCAAAGTATCCTCAAACAGCAGATAGATCTGTTCGGTCTATGCATTCACCCAACGAAAATGCCGGAGAGTAAAATTCTGACGAAGATAGAAATTTTAAACAGCCTTCATGATTGGTTAGATGAGGATGGTTTGGATGGGGAGCTTGGCCTACTCTACCGTTCTTCCAGGGACGGCCGATCAGATTTAGAATTTCATTCAAAATGTGACAATAAGGGATGCACTCTTACAGTCGTTGAGACAACTGATGGCTACGTGCTCGGGGGCTATTCCAACTCACCTTGGGAGAGTCTCGGAGATTATCATTACTCTGGTAGGGCAGACAAAGCATTTTTGTTTATACTACAAGGCAGTGGCATTTCATCTCCTCATAAGTTGAAGTTGAAAAAATCTGACGACGAAGGGGCGATCTACCACTATCCTTATGATGGCCCGGCATTTGGTGAGGGCCATGATTTTCAGGTTAGTGGCCCGAGCTTGTTTCTAAACTTTGGACACACATATGAAGAAGTGCCTGGATTTGCATTTGGCACTAATGGGAGGAAGGAAGAATTTTCAATCAAACAAATGGAAGTGTTTGCAGTAGCTGGGCCATCAGTGTGGGCATTGATGTCTGCAAGACAACCTCAGGCGGAAATTCCACCAATTGAACCAGTAACTAGGTTTTCTGGTGACATCAATGAGGCAATAAACAGAAAACAAAATTCGCTCCTACAAGTAAAAGAGGAAATTCAACACCTTGAAGCGAGCTTCAGAGATGAGCAACAGTTTGTATCGAATTTTGCAACGGGTGATATAAATGATGTTGTTGTCCTCAACGTAAGTGGCGCCATTATGTGCACCAAACGGTCAACGTTATGTATTGATGAGAATTCAATTTTAGCCCAGCAGTTTGATGACACAAAGTGGACTGAGCAGGGTTGCAAGAAACGCCGCGTCGAAGATTGGTCTTCTGCTGCCGTTGGTGAATGGGCTGAGAACATTCAAGGACTGAGGGAAAATGTAGGAAAGCTGTTAAAAGAAAATGACATATCAGGGTGCGAGTTACTTGCGTTGAATATGGAAGGTTTGAAAATGCTTGGCGTAACAAGGCCTGGTACATTGTGTCTTCTCTTGAAGGAGATCAGAAAACTTGAGCTGGCAAGCCAAAAGGGTGCCACCCTCATTGAGCATAGTCCCTACTGTTTTGGAAAGATTTTGGATTATCTCCGCGTGAAGGAACTGCACTTACAAGGGTTGTCTTCAGACACCCATTCACTTACAGTATGCAAATCACAACGAAGTAGGTTCGACAAGGTGATGACGTATTATTTTCCTGGTTGTAGCCCCGATTATATTTTGGGCTGAGTGACACGGCACTTTGCCGGGGTGCTCCGTTCTGACATAGCAGCTATGGGAACAGAAACGTCAAATGCATTGAGCTAATCAACTAATCGCTACACTACTCAACTAAGAAGTTGTTAGTCCAGCGTTTGGATTGAATGCATGATGACCTCGATTTCTGCTAATATATGTATACCAAAAGGAGGATAAATAATGCCGAAGGCAACAAAACTGTACAGCACGTTGATATGTTGATACATGCTTTGCAGTTTGAAAGAATAATTTCAAGCTAAATTATGGAATGCTCTGAAGATCCATCCATTGATTCATAGGTTTTGCGCCCATGACAGTTCATGTAAACGCGAATCTGTTCATACGACCTATCGCCGCTCATCCTCGATTCAGCCGTCCTTTTTATCCCCGTCCTTTCCTTCGTCCTTCCCATCCTCCTCGGCTTTACGCAATGCCTCCTGGATTGCCGGGTCGTTAGGGTCCACCCCAGGAAGGGATCCCAACAGCTGCAAATAGAGAAAACGACGTGGTCAGAAAATCAATTAACAAGATTGTCATTCTTTTCACTTATGCGATAAGTCATGCACTAACCTGGTTGACAAATGCCGGGTCCTGGAACTGCTGCCCTCCTTCCGCCGCATCGCCCCCCTCGCCCTGCATCGACATGGCCAGCGCCATCTGCATCGCGGCGTCATCGTCGTCATCGCCACCCTCTTCGGCGTCCATGGCATCCTCGCCGTCATCTCCCTCCGATGCGGCGGCCGCCTGGCCCTCGGCCATGGACATAGCCAATGCCTGCTGCAGCAGGGCGTCCTCGTCATCATCACCGTCAGCCATCCCGGCAGCAGGGGCCTCCGCGACGTCCATCGCCTCGGCGTCTCCCCCCGTGGCCGCATCGTCGTCACCCGTCTTCTCCTCGCCTCCCTCCCCCGACTCGGCAGCCGCAGCGGCCTGGGAAGCCGCCACCCTCTCCTGCCTCGCCCTCTCCTCCTCCATGCTCACGCGCAGGGCCATGGCGAGCTCGGGGTCCATGTTGGGATCGACGCCGCCGAACTCCGCGAATCCGTCCGCCCCGCCTCCGCCGCCTCCCCCGGCGCCCGCGCCTCCCATGCCCGCGGCCGGCATGCCGCCGCCCCCGTCGCCCCGCAGGATGGGCGACGTCACGAGGACGTCGCTGGGGAGCACCCCCGCGGGGATCGTCACGAGCCTGCAAGTGCGCTCGGCCGCGTCGTCCCCCTCGCCCGTCGGTCCGTTGGCCGCGTCGACCATCTCGCGCAGTTTGGGCTCGTTCTCCTCGAGCTCGCCGAGGCAGATGACGTCGATGAAGACGTTGTTCTTCTTGAGCTGCTTCCCCGCCTTCACGAGGGCGCGCTTTTCGGCGGATGCGAGGGGGGAGCCGACGAAGACGACTATGCGCTGCGCACCGTTCTTGTTGCGGCGGTGTTTCAGGGCGAGGGCGGCGACCTGGACGGACGCGGCGATGTCCACGGCGTCGGCGGGCTTGCCGTTGGATCCGGCCGTCGCGGATCCCGCTAGGGGCACGCCGTGGAGGGCAGTGAGGATCTTGCCGAGATCGTCGGTGGGGGAGACTAGGAGGGAGGCGCCACCCGCGGTGGACGCCATGGCGATGACCCCCACGGTGCTCTCGGGGTTGGACTGCGTCTTCTGGTTGACGATGAGGTTGGCGGCGTCGGACTGGGCCTCCATGCGCGAGGGGATGTAGTCCCCGTTGCGCATGTATTCGGAATTGTCCAGCAGGATCATGCAGGATTCGAGCGGCATGATTGTCGTTGCTGGTGGAGGATCTCTGGTGGCGATGTTACGAAGGTCTGGTTCGAACGATAGCGGTCGGGCTACTCGGCGGATTTTGCCATGGTCGATCGATTGATCGCCTCGATAGCGGATAAGAGGATTGGCTAATGGGGTACTGTGTTTTGAAAATAGTCTACATTTGCACCGAGATAATTAGATATTTAACAACTAAAATTAAAATAAGTATTCACAACTTTTGACCCCGTAAAATTCCTATCGCCATTTTTGACGATGGGCGTCGATGCGCGTCGAAATTCAACCAAGCTCGACTCAATAATGAAGGACTTCCAATACTCAAGACTGCATCGAGAGGAGACATGACCATGATTGAGAGCATGAGGCATTTTACTGTGTACGATGTGAATATGGGAGACTTTGTCTACCTACCATTGCTACCTACACCAACATCAACATGATAGGTCCCCTCAGAACGCACCATGGGGGGTGTCAAATAGGTGATTTTATTATGGTTATGGTCGTCGTGATTTGATGATGGTTCATTTCTTTTTGTAGATGTAGATGTAGATAGATGTAGATGATCGATCAAGTCAAGTCAAGTCAAGTCATTTTATAATTCTACATTTACCAGCAGCAATGACAGTGGTGATGGTAGTAGCAACAACCATCTCAAAGGATTGATCTAACTGAAAGGGGCATTAGATCCTCTAATTTTCTGGTCGCTCATGTGAAGGCAAAATGGAGGAGCTAATCAGGCTTGACCAGCTGAAGCTTCATGGATGCCATGGCCAATTCATTTTTTGGAAGTCCTTCCTATCCTTCCACTTCCATTTCGCTTGCTTCTCATCCTTGATGCGTAAAGATGATTACTGCTATTGCGGTGCCCATCTCCATGTTCCCACCACAATCCCGCCAGTGTACGTCAGACAGACCAACCAAAGACCAAGACAAAGAAGATCTGCGGTAAAATCCGGCCATTGACTTTGACTGTGGCCTTTTAGCTTCAGCATGAGTTGCCCTGTCGTACGGGCAGGGCTGGATTACGTTGTTTCCGCCTCCATGTTGTTGGGAGTGCGTAGTCCATGGTACCTACCATTGTCAAGATCAGTGTCAGTGCTGAGCTTGGTGGTTGGGGTTGGCTTGGACTTATGTAGGTTTTTAGTTGTGTAGAGGGGTACATAGGTAGGCTTGGATGGAGGGGTCGTTCGAATGTAGGGGGTAAATAGAAATATTGGGTGTATTTAATCTCCTATAAGAATCACATGAAGCTACCATAATTACTAAAAATGTTGGTCCCTCGTATATTTTTCTCAATGATTTGAACTAATAAATGCACGACCCCTTTTTGGGCCTACCTAACCAGTCCCGGGTAGGTTGTCGGCCGTTGGGCATTGCTCAATCACCGCACTGCCATCGAATCTCCTCCCACTTTTTATGTCCGTCGGCTTGTCGACGGCATCTGCTAAACCATGTACGACGACGACGAAGACGACTACCGGAGCGGGGGCGGACGGAGCCGCGGCGGCGCAAGCTCGACGTCCTCGCCGACGAGGAGCAAGAAGAAGAAATCGAAAAGTGGCGGGGAGGATGGCAAAAAGAAGAAGAAGAAAAAGAAACCCAAAGCCGAGGATCCCCTCGAGGCGAAGATGCGCGCCAAGCGCGAGAAGAAGGAGGCTGCCGGCGCGGGGGACGACGCGTTAGAGGCCAAGATAAAGGCGAAGGAGGCCGCAGCCAATGGTGACGATTATTACGACGACGATGGCGGAGGCCGCGAGGAGGAGAAGGTCGAGATAGGCACGGGATGGTCGGACGTCGAAAGCGAGGAGAGCGAGGTATCCGACGTCGAGCGCGGAGGACGCGGGGTCTCCAGCGGCGTCCCGGTCACCGGCGGCAATGGCGCGGACGCCCTCTTCACCCGCGGGGGAGGTGACGTCCGCAACCGCCCCCCGCCGAGCCTCGCCGATCGCCAGCCCCAGCTGGATCCGCTGCGACAGGCCGAGATCGAGAAGGAGAAGAACAAGAAGCACGTGAACAAGCGATACGCGGACCTGCACGAGACGGGACAGTGGGGGGGACTGACGAAGTGGGAGAAGTATGGCATGTGCCTCCTCGCGCTCGGGGCCATCGGCGCGGCCGTCGGTCTGGGGTTGAAGTTCGGGAATCCGGGGGGGGACAAGACGAACGCGCCTACGGGACGGCCCACGGAGGGCCCCACCACGAGTCCATCGGCGAGTCCCACCATGGCGCCCACGGACGTGGCGTACAGGGAGGAACACGGACTGGAGCTCATGCAGGCGGCGAGTCCCAAGCTCACGTTGCCCCCCACCGCGGAGGAATTGCGCGGCGCAAAGAATAGGGGGGATTCCACTCCCCAGGAGCTAGCGGGGGAGTTTGTCCTGTACGACGATCCCATGGACCTCGCCGCGCGCGACCCGCGGTTCATGGAACGATACGCCCTGGCCGTCTTCTACTACCAGAACGGCGGCTGCTCCGGTGATTGGGTGAACAACGCCAAGTGGCTCTCGACGAATGATCACTGCGAGGGATGGCATGGGGTGGTGTGCGACCTCAAGGGACGAGTGATAGAGATGAACATGGGGAGGAATTACATCACGGGAAAGATCCCCGTGGAATTTTCGGCGTTGGAGGAGCTGAGCACATTGGATCTGTCGAACAATGCGATGGTGGGGACGGTGCCTGCCGCCGCTCTGAGCATGCCCAAGATGTACACGATTTCATTGAACAATAACAAGTTCGAGGGAGACTTTCCATTCCAGGAGGTCAAGCAGGGGGCAACAATTTTGGGTGAGTGAGATGTTAATGAAGAATTTAGCGGCGTGTGTCCTTCTTATCACTATTATTTTCTAGCCGTTCATTATCGCATCTCCATTTCTTGCCTTCACCCTTTTCTTCCGTGATACGATGAATTGGTGACAGATAACTTGTGGGTACAGGAAAATCCTGACCTTGAGGGAACCATCACAGATGATTATTGCTCCTTGAACACAGTCACGCTCGACTGTGAGAACTTCAATCCCGGCCCCGTCTACCCGGCAACCCCAAACTATCCCGAGCTGGGGACGCTCACAACGTTTGAGGAGGGATGCATCGACAGAGTGGGAAGGTTTCCCGCGGAGTACACGTGCAATTTTGACGATCCGGTCCCCCCCACAAAGCCTCCTGCAACGGTGGAGGAGGAAAATCCGTTTCAGCCTGCCCCTGCCCCAGAGATTTGCGGCACGCCAGCAGCAGGGACACGCTGAGGTAAGACCACGAAGAGGTCATTTTTCCGTGTTAAAGAAAAATGGAACAAGGGTGGAACTTTAATATATGTGTCCTCAGGGGAGTTGATCGGGTCTGTGTTTCTGGATGTTCTATTAGATACCTTTTGATTTAGGTGTACCAGGTGTGGGTTTTCTTTCATGAGCTATCCATAGTAATACATCACATGTTTGTTCAGATCGAGTATGGGTCTACCATCGTTGTGCTCGATCACATATTCTGCTATTTCTTACTAAAATGCAAGGAAGAATAGAAGCCAAACACGTATCTTACTGTGGCCATTGATCCGACTATCTCCAAGGTGATAACAATAGCAATTATGTTTCTATTATTCAATTTATGTCATTTTATTTTATGAGCGAACGAATTGCGATATGCTGCAGCTCGATCTGCGCAGTGACGTGTTACAATATTTGTTCCAACAAAGTTCTCACCTTGTTGCTTCCAAGAAATGGTGAACTTCTTGATCTAAATCCCGACATTTTTACTGATAACGATGGTGCTTGGAGTATTGTGCGTCCCAAAAAGGACGACTCTCGAGATGCCAGATGCGAGAATGCTATCAGAACCTACTGGTGAATGTTCACGTCCAAAGCTCGACAGAGCTCTGAAGCCTTGATTTCAGATTCACGAACCTCGTGACGTTCATAGATTATGGGGCAATCAATACAAACACAATTTGCAATCGGCGTGCACAATCGCCCCTTGCGGGAATTTGGAGTTGAACCCCATAAATGTGTGCCAATTTGCCTTGCGGGTTGTCGAAATTCCTCCCTCGCGAAGGTATCTGAGCTTTCAAGGCAACCATTGCAATTTGAACAATGGGACGCCAGCTGCTTTGCACGTTGCTGTGTTTCCTTCAGTTTCTCAATGGCAGAGCAGACGACAGTGATGCCATCTGATTTGCATCCATTGCATACTATCACCCTTGAACCTCCCGTGGACTTACATTTGCTAGAGCAGATAGCACAAACATCGCTCCCAAAGTAGGATGAGATCATGGAGCTGGCTGCAGATCTTGAATTAGGCCAAAAGTGAATTCTTCGCCTTGGCTTTGGGCAGGCATTGTACCAGGATTCAATCTGGATCTTGAACGGAGGTAGTCCGAAACACCTTTGCAGCGCCGCATTCACGTGCCTTACCGTGTAGTACTCAGCGTTGACAGAGTAAGCATCCCATTGTTCTAATAACTCCAACGGTGTTAGCACGCCGTCCTTAAGTTTAAAGGCACGACCTGGCATGGCAACAATAACATACGGTAGTCTTTCCTTGTGTCTGACCACTCTACCAGGGTCTACCTCTGCCAATCGTTTGGCCAGTGTAGCTTGCACCGGACCTACCTTCCCTCCGCGGTACCGGCTTCGGACTCGTCCAGTCAACACGAAGTCCGAAACTGGCAGACTTCCAGAGTGTATCAAAGCCCACTGCCTGTATAGATAATCTTTTGCTGGACCAAGTCCACCCTGGAACGTGCGAGTGAGAGCATTCTTCAAAACTCTTTGGGTTATTGTGCATTGGTCACGCCTAACAGTTTCTATTCCCTTGGCTTCAAAAGTCGGGTTCTTTTGTGTCGGCGACTCATACATCATGCCGCAGTACTTCTTTTTCTGTCGCGCATTTCATAATAGCACACGGTGAATTGAAGCTGATCATGATAGGTAATGAAACAGTAAAAATTGGAACTCACAGTCTGAAGTAGGCATTGGGAGTAAACCTTTTCCAGCTTCAATTGTACTGGCGGTGGGTTCGATCCCGTTACTGCCTTACAGTATTCTTCGCCGAATGTAAACGCCTCTTTGACTGACCGCCCAGGCAGTTTGATAAATACTGAGTCGGTATCTCCATATAAAACTTGTGCCCCATGCCACCTCCCGTTGTCCTCTTTTCCCCAGCTGTTGGCGAGGTTTATGGCATTTGTCAGGGTCCGTCGTCCACATTCGACGATGGCATCAGCAACAAGTGGTGATGCACTCCGCCCCGAAAACGTAGCACTTGTGTATCCATAGGTTACATTAGCGACGTACTTCAACGCTAGCTGCCTTGCCTCAATCTGTCTCAGCACTGCAGGAGAGAGGTTTTTCACGCGCTTTTTGTACTGCTTCGCTGCTTTCTTCAGCATTGCTCTTGTGCTTAGCATTTCATCAAGAACTTGAGGAAGCACACCCTTCTGGACTGATTCTGAAATGAAAATAGTCCCCGTGGGTATGACATAGGCTCGGTCTCGCCTTCGCCTTGGTATTTCCTCATCTACTGAAGATGTTTTGGCAAATGACTTCATATGATGCTTTATGACTGCTGCAGAACGCCTCTCAGAGTAGAAAAAAGGACCGCATCTATTCGTAGTCTGGCCTGAACGTCTCATTTCCTTTCGGGTGCTGTGATAGTCCTGGAGGAAAGTTAGCGTGATGTGTTAATCAGGAAAGCAGTCGTTGTGAAAACAATGTGCTCACCAATTTGCCAGCCACCGTCGAGTAGCAGAAGTTATATGCGATGACAAGGGATGGGTATAACGCTGTGAAGTCGCACACAATCACGGGGTCAAAATGGAATCCACTCTTTGGTTCTAGCGTCATTGCCTGGCACTCGAGGGCCTCTTGCTTTGAACAGTCGTGCTTGGATGGAGAGTAAAAAAAATAGCCCAGATCCTTTGGGTTGACCTTATTCTTTGCTGACACTGGGATGGCACCAGCCTGGTGTGGCCTGTTTCGCCTAAGCTTCCAAGGACTCTGTGACTGAGACTGCGTTTCGCGAGATGAAGCAGTGAGGGATGAACCCTGCCAACGGCCGTCTTTGTTGATACCCTTCTTCTCTCCCCTTTCATCGGATTGCACACTCTGTAAAGCTCTCAATAGGACACCTTCTACTTTGTATTGCGATCCTCTTATTCCCGGAAGGCTTTGTGAGAACTCGACACCACTGAGGCGGGCCGCCTCCCCCGCTCTGCCCAAGACATCCAATGCATCAAACAATAACACATTCGCCATTGCCTGAGCTAACCGGTGTTCAACTACACGCCATCGCTCGACTCCGTTGTTCCCACCGTACCACTTCGTCAGCAAGAGATCGTCGTGGTACGGCATACGCTTGTTCAGCACTGAAGAAACAATGGCAGGTTGATATGATGCATTTGGGTGCTTGCACTCCTCGGAGCATATTTTCCAACCACACAATACTATACGGCCAACCTGGGTGTTTGAAGAGGGATCAATAGGAGAGAAATGATAAATCTGGGTGACACAGCATGGAGTAGTGTTAACTCACAATGGATGCAGCTGCGGCTCCAGCTCCCACCCTATCGTCCCACTCAGCTCCTAATCCGCTGCCACTCCATGACTGCCTGCTTTCTTTGGTTTCTTCGCTATTGTCTTGCAAACCAAACGACTTCTCTTTACTTGAGTCATCAGAAGAAGTCGCCCTTGGAGTCCTGCCCAAGAGTCGAGCCATATCTATTTTGGATGGAGACGGAGTGACACTGCCGCCACCATCCATGGGTTTTCCGATTGCTGCACCACGCTCGACTAGATAGCCAATTCCTCCTCCTTGTGTATCCCACGAGACTAATGCATCGGGATCTTTGAGCTGCACGATCGATGCGATCCTGAGCAAGAGTTTTCTCTCCGAGTCCACCCTCTCTACAGTCACTTCTGAAGATATCCCCATCGTGACTTTGCTACGATTGGCATGCACAGCCCCATTCGCAGAATGGCCCTTAGGCGCAATCATTACCAGCACGCAACCCCGTTCTAGAATCTCCAGACTTTCGCCTCCGCCGGGGTCCCTGCCATAAACATATACGACTGCATATAGTGCGTCTCTCGAAGAGTCTGGGACCATGGCGATTTCCTTACGGTCCTTAGTACCAGAGGCAATACGGCACTGCACATGACACTCAATGGACATGATAGTCAGAGGAGTGAAAGTGGTCGAAGTATTGATTTGTGTCTTCAGCCCGCCACCAGAGGAGACTTGCACCTTACATCCCTGTTGCCCAAGCCCAGCAAGGGGATCCGGAGTCCCCTGTGACCCCTCTGTCTGTGAGTACTGAGTGAACGCGGTAAGATAAGATGGGGCCTTGCTTTCACTCTTGTCGCCACCTCCCTCGCTGGAACACTGGCTGGCTGTAAGCTTCGCCTGCTTCGTAGGATTTCTCGAACGGTTGGATGAAGGTATTGATCGTTTTCTATTCTTCTTCGCCCAGGATTTCACCTGAGCATATGATGGTGGGCGTTTCACAGGCTCAAGAAACGAGCCTCGACATGTCGGTCGAAGTGACTCCTGACATTTCCATTGAAACAGGAACCAGGGACATGTCTCCGTGGCAGCACTCGGGAGAGCGTGCCATGATTTGGAAGTTGATTGTTGTGATAGTTGCATGACTTCACCGCAACGTAGAGATGTGGCCGGAATACGTGGTTCTGCAGAGAATGCCGTTATTGGTAGCTTCGCAACATGCTTTTGGGACACATCATGCATGGATCCATTACTTTCGTCATGACAGCTCGGTGCGATGTATTCTTCCACCATGAATCGTCCAGGATTGTCGGAGGGAGCCGATTCCTCGCTGGGTTGAGACAAATTCGATAGACTATATCCTTCTCTAGGATTCTCTCCTGCAACCTCTTGCGATGGCATGGAGTCAACATTGGGGCTAAATTCGTCTTCCGACAAGAGATCTTCGTGGCAATCTGAGCCAGACAAGGCATGATGATGATGAATTCTGACATCTGATTCTGCCACAGTGGCATCGAGGGAAAGTGGGGGGCTGGATTCGTCGTTCGATTCTGCCACTTGCGTCGCCAGTTGGGTGAGCGCTTTCTCCAGGCCTGCCTCGCCTAATCTTTCTTCCTCGTCTAAGAAATGGTCCTCGTCGTCCTCGTCGTAATATTCATCCTCGCTGCCCTCGTATGGCGAGGCTGATGGTACAGCGCGGCTCTCGGAATCTTTGTCGGATTGAACAATCGCATCACAATCCACCTGCTCGCCAAATGTGAGCATTTCGATTTCCTCTTCCACATCCTTTTGGGACAGAGAAGGAGCAGCGCCGTAAGACTCGATCGCTGACAAGTGCCTTGCGATCGGCGTCCTCAGATCCGGACTCATGAGTCTGCCGTTGGGACTCGCGTATTCATCCGAACCATCCTCGCTGCACTGCGTGAACTGACCACCGAGGGCCGCGAGTGCTTCGATGCCCTCCTTCAGCGATTGCGTCAGGCCATCAACCCCACGTGAGGAGGGCGTGCCATCTCCGTCCTCCAGCGGCTGAAAAGACACACCATTGGGATCGGTCCCGCTCGCACGCGCTGTCGCGGGAGTCCCCGCGCCACCGGCCGCGATGCCCCGATCCACCGCGTCGACGAACTCGCCGTGCCTCGCCGCGATGTCCCCGAGCGCCCGACGGAAGTCCTCCTCGAGTCCGGCGCTCGTGCGGAACAGCTGCCGCATCCCGCGCACCGCGAGCCTCGTCCCGGGGACGGACGCGCCCCTCTTCACGTTCAGTGTGAACGGCGGCGTGCTCGTTGTCTTATCTCCCTCTTTGTTACGTTCGACACTTTCTTCTTCGTCTGAGTCGTCATCGTCTTCTTCCTCGTCATCATCGGCCATGGGATCGTCTTCTCCCAGCTTGTCGCCACAGCTCAAAAAGTCGTCCTCTGGCGGCAACAGCGCCGACATCCGCTCGCGCTCCTGCTCCCATATCTCGCGCAGGCTCGGCACCGCCCTCCAGTGTATGCCCTGCCTCTCCTCCAAAGGACTGGGCAGCTCGGTCATGACGTCCAGGACGTTGAGCAGGTCGGAGACGTGGGCGTCCAGCTCGACGTCGCAGCAGGTCTGCTTCTTCAGCCAGTGGGGCGCCGGGTCGGCATCGCCCACGGCCATTTGGGCGATCGGGCCCTCATGAGATTCTTGCCACATCAGCTCAGTAGAGACATTCCGCGCTAGGAAGAGAGCATCATCGTCCAACACCGCGTCGCTGCCACCGGAGAACTCCTCCTTCGTCCTCCTCCTGGCGCACCTCGGCAGCGGTCCCCGAAACCGCCCGCCCCTCCCCACCTTCACGTACCTCATCCCCGCCAGGTTGAGGTCCTTGAACACCTGCATCGTGTACGGTATGTGGGCCTCGTAGCAACGAAACCGCAGCAAGCCCTCGCCGTCCTCCGCGCGGGTCGCCGCCGCCCCCTCCTCGTCGCCCCAGTTCGCGGCGGGGGTCCAGTCGTACCTGCCGGGATCGGGATGGCAGGATTCGTCGAGGGGCAGTCCGCGCTCGAGCGCGAGCTTCACCTTCCATCGGTCCGTGGGGTTGTAGTACTCCACGCGGAGGAACGGGGCGGGAGGGCCGGAGCAGTAGGTGTAGAATCCCCGACCGGAGACGACGGTCACCTGCCGTATGAATAATGGCATCGAAGGTTCGGGCTCCGGCTTGGCGCCTTCCTCCGTGGCCTTGCTTCCGTTTCGTTGGCCGCCCCCGCCGCCATTGCTCGTGGCCACGGCCGCCCCCGGTATCGCCGCCGGAGCGCCCCTCCCGCCCGCGTCCTCCCCCCTTCTCCGTTCGTGGCTCGCCCTCAGCGCCATCTCCAATCGGCAGTGCACCTCCTCGCAAATCACGCCCACGGCATCGGGATCGTCCCAATCCAACCTCCCGCTATCCAGCCTGCTGTACGGTCCGTGGATCGACCCGTCCGGCCCGGCGACGACGGGACGGGCAAGCATGTAGGGATAGGCGCCGTGCACGTGCAGGCATCCCGACTGGGGCTGTCGTCGTCTCCGTCGCTTCCCCGCGGAAGTCGTCTCGCCATTTGACGACTTCCGGGCATCGTCGTCGTCGCCGACGACGAGGAAGCGACCTTGATCTCCGTCGCGGAGGACCGGGCCGAATATTCGCAGGACGGGGACGCGTATTCGCACGTTTTCGCCCGCCGCCAGGGGCATCGACGACGAGGGCGGCGGGCCACCGACGTCGTCGTCATCTTCGCCGACGATGGCGTCGTCCCGCGACGACGACGGCAACGTCGATTTCGAAATCGGAGGCTCGCCGGAGCCGTTCGAGGAGCCGTCGGGAGGGCTCGGCTCGAGCTCGAAGAGCGGCCGGCCTTCGGGCCCGACTCCATTATTTGCGCCGCCGCCCGCCGCCGGACGAGCCCGCGGTCCCCCCCTCCGCTCGATGCGCTCGCGTCGCGCGCGCTCGACGACCTCCGCGAGCTCCTCCCCCTCCATGGGGCACGGGGGGGACATGAAGTGATCCGCCACGACGTTCAGCACGGACAGCAATGGAGGCGCGGCGGATCGGTCGCTCGTCTGGCTCATCTGGGATGACGGGGATCGGGAGTCGGATGGGGGAGGTCCGTCTCGGGCGGAGGGGGCGGGGCTGGGGGCGTCCATCGCGAATATATGTAATATCGGGCGCGACGCGACGGCGCGGCGCCAACGTCGCGGCGCGGGCGTGCCGGCGTGCCGTCCGGTCGTCCGGCGAGGTCGCCGGGAAGGAAGCGGACGGCGGCGCCCCCGGCTCCGCCTCGCCCGGCGGCGAGACACCGCCGCCCTGTCGACGAGCCGCTGGCCCAGCTCCGCTCCGGCCTCCGCGTCCCGCTGCCGTGCTACGATACCGAGGCCCAGGTCCGCGCCCCTGCCTGTCCGACGTGTGGCTGCGGCGTGTGTGGCGAGGCGAGAGATTGGAGATGCGAGGATCGCCGCAAATGAAAGGAAGAATCATGGATGTCAGGTGAAGTTTCTCTCAAAAGTTTGGCATGATATTGAAAGTTTCAAAAGTCCCCAAGAGTTCCGCGCCAAATTAAATGCACGATCGGTTCATTAGTACTAATTCCTACGTGGTATTAGTTGGGAACTCCAGTGATTGATGTTTGAAGGGATTATTACAGGGTCCTTTTTAGTGACCATGATATTATCGATAATTTCGAATTTATGTTAAATATTTTCAAATATCGACCTCTGACAATTTTAACCCTAAGATATATTCCTCTGTATTCTTACTGAACACAAGTCCCAAGAAAATCCGAATCTAATTCGACATGCATGCATACCATACATAAAAATCAAAGCATGTCCAGTAGCAATAACGACGACAAGAAGGAGGACTGGCGCATCCGGGCGGAGGCCAAGCGGAAGGCGGCCCTCGAGATCAGGGCGAGGAACAAGAGGCTTAAGGAGGAGGCGGCGGCCACAACTGCGGCGGGATCGGCGGCCAGGGCTACGGGCTTGGCTGCGGACTCCGCGGAAGCTGCTACGAATGCTGCCTCCAACCCGTCGACGACCGTGACACCTGCAACGAAGAAGAGGGCCGCCGTCGCCAATCCCTACGCCAAGTCGTCATTCGTCGTGCCCACCGTGACGCCCGCCAGTAAGTACACTTCCTCCTCGCCGTCGACAAAACCGACGCCAGGCATCGACGGCAATTCGGTATCCAAGCCTCCACCGCCTCCGGCCGTCGTCAGCGCCTGGGGCGACTGCCGCCTCGACCTCTGGGAAGCCATGTGCAACTGCGGTGGCGAGCGCATGGCCCCCGACGTGCGCATGTGCCGCTGCATGGCTCCCCACAACGCCGGCCTCATCTGCGAGGGCTGCAACGCCGGCGTCCTCCTCATCAAGGGCACCCGCAAATTCTTCTGGGGCTGCTCCAACTACAAGAAGGGAGGGTGCAAGTTCACCAAGAGGTTCGGGCCGCCGCACGATCGGGAGGCGGCGAGGGCGCTGGCCGAGATCAGGGACGAGAAGCGGGCCCGGGAGACGATGGAGATGGAGAAGGCGTCGCGCGTGGCCGATCCGTTCGAGCTCGAGTGGCGGGCCAACTGTCGATGCGATGGGGCCGAGGAGCTGAACACGTTCGAGTGTTTCATGCAGAGCAACGGCGGGTGCGGCATGCTGCCCATCTGTCCCGAGCGGTGCGGCGGTTCGCTATTCCTCCATGCGTCGAAGTACGGGTCCGGGCGGTGGTGGGGCTGCTCGAATTTCAAGAATGGCATGTGCAAGTTCCGAAAGGACTATGTCGAGCACAGGAGTTGAGGTCATTATCTGAACGTGGAAGCGAGGGTTACGTGTGTTATTTAGAGGTGCCCGCTTTGGTCACGACACTCGATGGCGTTAGAGGTCTGATACATCAAAAAGCCAGAACTAAGTCCCAGAGAGGATGGAATACGATAAACGACTATTTTTGGTCCCGAAATCTCTACCAACCAGGACTTTTCCTCGAAAATGGAGCCATTGCGCCGCATCGTACCCTTTTATATGCCTGTGGTGGTACCTATCGCAGTGGAATACAGCTCGCAGAACTGACGGACCGGTTGAGAAATCCGGTGGTGATGATGCGGCTGATGTGAGAACATGACCAGTGCACATATTTAGTGTATGTAAATAATGAATCTTTGATTATGCAAGTGAGCAATTCATGCATGGAAGTCTTTCTCCCTCAGATGATATCCATCTCATTTGCGATGTCTCTTTCTTTGCTCCACTCTCTCTCCTTCACCTTCTGATAATCATGGAGAACACGAGTATAGTCATCCTTGCTCAATAATCCGAGGCGATATCTTTTGAGAAGAGGGTTTAGCGCATCTTCACAACCTGCAGCAGCAGCTATCTTCCAATGCCTCAGACCTACTTCAAGGTTGCCGGCTTTATCCTCCATGTGGCCCAAGAGAGCATGTGCACGGACCAAGCCAAGCCTAGCTGCCTGTTCCATGTAGAAGCGCTCCTTGACCACGTCCTTTTCCAGAAACTCTCCTCGTCCATATCCTATCGCAACATTGAAACATGCATGCCTTGAACCCAGCTTGGCAGCTTGAAGATATAGATCAAATGCTTTCTTCGTGCTCTTTTTGACACCGAGGTGACCGCTTTCAAAGTAAGTTCCCATGGTAAAAGTAATATTGGCATCACCTTGAGAAATTCGTTTCCACATACCGGCCAACATCTCTTTTTCGCAATCGAATGGCGCCCTGCAGAACGGGCAGTTCTCGGTAAGCCCTGCTTTTTTAGCGGTTGAACGATGAGCAAACAGGCAGCCACTACAAAGAGCAATCCCACAGCAGATTGAGCTGACGGGCCCACTTTTTATCGAATCGACTGGTAGGGGCAAGAAGCATATTGGACAGTCAGGCATCGGTGGAGGCGTTGCGAAAAGGCTCTCGTCGTTCTTCTTGGAAAGATCTGAGTCTGCACTATCAGAGACCTTGATCGCTCGAATTTGATCCTTCGGACCCCAAACGCCACGATATCCACCATCATCGAACTTGATGAAATATGGAGGGCGGTTGTGTTCCGCCCAGTCGTGATTTGACTGAAACACAGTCCCCTGGATCCACTCATCCTCGTATTTGTATTCAATGTGAGTACCTGGACCAAACTCTACTTCGAGAGGTGGCTCGGAAGACGATTTTATCATGCCATCCGTGTCTTCGCTGACGGCAACGAGCGTTCCATCATCCAGTCGCAGCTCGTATGGCAATATTCCATCCTTAATCACACGATCTTTGTCTTTGGTGATGGCGACAAGCGATCCATCCTTCTTGTGCTTGTATGGCACTACGCCATCCTTTTTATAGATATCATGTTTCCCTGGCCAAACTCTAACGATGGTCCCAGGCAAAGCGAAGCCAGGGATGTTTACCCTGTCCCCGACCTTGAAGCGCAGGTCAAGTGATCTGATGGAATCTCGTGGCCCAGTAGAATACTTTCCATACTTTCTATCATCAAGTTGGATAACATATGGAGAAGTATCTTTCACTGCCCAATCATTTCTCGCCTCAATGACAGTGCCGGAGTGCCATGTGTCACCCGGCGATTGAAACTTGACCTCTACGCGCGCGCCCAAGAGATGTTCCAGCGCCACAGGCGGAGACGATGATGCTTTTATCCAATCATCGTCGTCAAGGGCGTAGACGCTCTGGCCATTGTCAAGATACACCTTATACGGAGCAGAGTCGCCCTGGTTGATCTGAGATGGAACACTTTCATCGTCATCGCGCACAGGATACCAGAGTTTCACTATCGTCCCTGTCTCCCAACCGCCTTCAATGCTACACTCTACCCTGTCACCGAGCTTGAAGCGCAGCCCTGGCAACGACGACTCGATTAGTCTGCCTCTGCTTCCCCGCTTGCTCCCGGTCTTCTTGCCGCCGCCCTTCTTCTGCCGTCCGTTTCGCCCCATATTGTATCTTCCTGGAAATGGGAAGTGGTATCGCGTCTTTGGCCAGCTGAGTACAAAAGTGGCTTGCGGATTGAGAATGAGAATCCAGCCGGCTTGTGGCTCGGCTTGATCCCAGCTCCCAGCCAGCAGCCAGGGCGCGAGCGCTGCGGCCAAAAGTAAGGGGGAGACTTCGTAGGTCGTCGTTATTATCATGGGTCATTGCTCGAGGCGAGGCCCGCCGTCAGCCGACGGCGCCGCGCGCGGAGAGCACACTCACACCTGCAAGACCCTGTCATTACCTATTTTACGTACGTATCTACGTACATTTGTAGATAGGAGAGAATTTTAGGTGAAGAAAACTCGCGACGGTGCTGCGCGTTTGATCGCCAAATATACACGCCAAATATATTGGCGAGCAAACGGCCAAAATTCAATCGCCAACGGCCAAAATTCAATCGCCAACGGCCAAAATTCAATCGCCAACGGCCAAGAACGGCCACGAACGGCCACGAACGGCCATGAACGGCCACGAACGGCCACGAACGGCCAACGATGACCGTGCCCATGCCCATGCCCATTGAATTTGTTGATCGGCAATAGACCTTTTCAAGCAAGGGTATGTAGGTAGATAAAGTACCGTACCGACATCCAAAGATTTCCGCCCTCATTT
>JALLBE010000302.1:0-18991 GCA_036939795.1 Thalassiosira mediterranea
GCGCTCTCAAGTACACAGGTGTCTGCTCCAAGGTGTGGGGGCTGGGGTCCCCGCCCGAAGGGTGGGGAATATGTCAAAAGACCTGATGGGAGAGAGAACCAGCAAGCACACACCCACATTTGGCAAAGGCCCGGTTATGATATTGTAGTACAACATATTCCCTACCAAGCCATAAAGTGTAAGTTGTTCATTGATGATCGGGATTGGTGTTCAGTTGTATCTAATTTCATCTACACACATGATCGAAGATCACAATCAACCGCAACGATGTCCATATTTTCAGCAGTCATAGCAAAAGCACAGTTGATAAACATCCTTGACCAGCAACACATGCTACTCTTGCTCTTGTAGGTTGATGCCATTGCCTCAAGGCCAACACTCGTTAACCAACAACAACAATGTTGTTGTGATGCCTACTTTTATCATAAAAATATTGAGAATAGTAAGTAGAGATTGATGGAGATAGAACCAAGCTTCTCCTTTATAGGTTTAGTTTAACTATGCTGCCACTGCGAGTCCCCCAGCATTCTTGGGGTTCCCACCAATGAATGATTAAAAGTATCCCATCAAGTATTCATGTGCAATACGTAGGAATGTGTTGGTATTCCTTGGTCTAGCGATCACCACCACAATGGCAACCACCATCAAACAATTCTGTCAAGACACCTAGAAAGCTTTGGTCTGGTACTGGTATTAACATGATTAACATTAATATGGGTTCACGCCATTCAGCTAAGCAGATTGACAATGTTGACAGCTTGGCCATAAACTACAGAAACAGCAGATTGACAATGCTGACAGCTTCACCGTACTCTACAGAAACACTGGTGCTGGTGGTGTTGATCTGGAGATAAATCTCTCTCTGCCAGGGCCTCTTTCCATGGGCATGGGTGGCCTCTAATAGATAAATCAGCTTCTGTTAACGAATGTCACATATCCATGACAGCTGTGCCATAGGTCATTCCATAGGTGATCCTGAGGTCAGGTGTCACACTCATGAACATTTGAAATTTGAAGAACTTAAAATAGGATAAGCACACAGAGGATATGGGGTGATATGCCTGCATAATATAATGCATAATTTGATCCATGAAATCGCAAATTAAGTTAGTAGCATCAATTCCACAATAGCAAGTGCTCTGAACATGTGAAACATTTCCTGAAAATGATGTTTGTAGGCAAGGTGCCCAAAAACCAGTGTTTTCGGCTAAATCAGACCCAAGAGGGCAATTCACAATAATACACTCATCAAATCCTGACTGTCCTAAAAACATCAATTTTGATGTGCACCCTACCTACTATGCAGTTGTAGCCAGCAGTGATATGAGTATATAGCAGAATATCTTAAGCGGTGTCGTGGGGCATGATACTTTTGGTCAACATATTTGCGATCACAGAGCATTCGATGTTAAGATTTGGTTCAAGTAAATGAACTTTGTGTGCCATGAGTATCATGTTGCTCAAAAGGCAGGTTTAGTCAAGTAATGAAAAAGTAGATGTCCTAGATCTAGTCAGATAACAAACCCAGCCTGGAGGTAACATGATGATATGAAAGGGCAAATCAATTCTGTATCATTAAGTTTTCATCCATTCATCTGGAAATGCATGATATTTAGCAAAACCATACTCAGGAGCTTGGGCAACATTGAGCACAAGAAATGATCCTTTCAAAGTGTGCTCCAAACTTAAGATTTACAGTTGTGATAGTACATTGGTAATAGGATGAATCCAATGTAGCCAGGAAATATCAAATTTTACAAGTCAGGCCAGCTAGAACCAGTTGCAACAACAGATCTTGTACATGCGCACTCCCCTTGGGGGTGCACATTATTTAAATACCTCAAGTGTAATAAATATCAGCAGTGAAAGAGCCATCAAAAAGTCTGCAGCCCCACAACCCCTGAAAGATGAATGGTAGCCCCCATCAAGGATAAGGGATGCATCCTTAGTCATTCATCAAGTAAAAGTCAAGCGCTGACAAGCCGATACCCTATTTCCTTCAACCAACTGATTTGTCAAACATCCAGGATGATGTGATGTGGTAAGGTGAGGTGAAGGGTGCACATTGATATAGATAGACCTCTACATCAGCACTCCCCTCCCCCTTCCACTGCAGAAAATCGGCAAGAAGAGGGTATTTTCCAATCGTTGGCCCACTGAAGTGAGCATTGCAGCAGCATGATCAATGAAAGGTCCATGACAGCTTCCACAAAGGAAGGGAGAGGCACCATTAGTCATTGCCGAGAGACTGCGAAGGCATGCACCACCAGGGCAAAAGGCTAAGCATATTGTACAAGTCTGCACTGTCACTTCTATCGCGCTGACATTGTGTGTTCAGTCCTCAAACAATCGAGATGGTGTACCCTCAAAAAATTAAGGCACTGCACTGGAACAAAACTCCATCTGCATCTCCCTCTCGAGATCCTCCTTCAGCGAAAGCTCCGGGTCACATGGAGGATTGCCGTACGCAGGCCTCCCGTTCTCCGTGCCCCACTTTGCCTGGGATGTCGAACCCTTCTTTGGTGTCATGAAATCCGATCCATATATGTTTGAAAGGAGGCAAGGTGGATCGTGGGGCATGTGGAAGGCCGGATGGGCTGAATTGCTCTTGATTGTTTGGCTTTCAAAAGTATCAGTTGTCAAGGAAATGGTATCATTTTGCGGCGCTGTCTGCGAGACGATACGCTTGTGTCTCTTCACGGGGATGAAACCGTTCATCGCTATCCTGACGTTGTCCCAGGGAAAGTGTATCTGCCCCACCCCCTCAAGGCACTTGAAGCCATATACGTCGACCTGGTAGTATCCCCCGTCGTAAGGAACGTTCTTGTCCTTGATCATCACATACATCTTACTTTTCGAGCGCTCGGATGCAAAGAATTTCCAGCCGAACTTCTCCATCACCTCCGTCTCCAGCGTCAGGATGTACTCGAAGTGTGCGGGGAAGACCGCCACGTCGAAGTCCTTGTCATCCATGTCCGGTCTCAGGCACGGCCCGTCCGTGCCGTTGCGAAACTCGCGAAGCATGGTCCCGTACATGAGAGTCACCGGCGCCCCTATCTCGTCGAGCTTCGATATCAGGAACGCAAGGACCTCCTCCGTCTGCTGTAGGGCGCGGTACTTCCAGGGGCTGAGCGACGCCGGCTTCTCCCAGGAAGCCTGTTCTCTCGTGCAATCCAGCAATTCGCCGACCGCATGGCCCGCGGAGAAGGCATCGTGATAGTACGTCTCGTACGCCTCGTACTGCTGGAGAAGTTCGCGATGCCAGCGGAATAGCACAAAGAGGACAAACGCGGCCGCGAACGCAAGATTGCGGCGCATGATGCCCCCCACGTCAAGCTTGGGTACATCTGCCGGGAGGGTGTTATGCCAGCGCTACGCAGCTCCTCCTAACTCCGCCTACAGTGGCAGCGTAGAGCCCAGATGACTAGAATATGGACTATGGACGAACTCAACGTTGTCCCGAGAGCTCGCCGCGCCGCCGCCTCCATCCCCCCGGTAACGTAGGTCAAGTGTCAAGTGGGTCAAGCGTGTATTCTATTGTTGTCTCCCGCCAGATTCTGAACAGAGGAACACGTATACAAGTACGTAGGTGTAAGCCACGCAACTAAGGTCAAAGGTAAAGCCAACCACTGTCTCATTCACCGTTCACCGCCTCTCACCGCCACCGCTCTGCACAACGAAGAACGAAGCCGATGATCGGAAGCTGCGGATAGAGGAGGCGCTGCGCTATCGTACGGGTGCCTGCATGAGAGGGGGGGAGAGGGGAGCCTCTTCGCGGCAACATGCTCCAAAAGACGCGGCGGAAAAACCGCGGTCCGGCCGGCGGCGGTAGAAAAGCGGCGGTGAGGAGAAAAGGAGCCCGCTCGTCGAATAGTCGGACAAAACCCGGTTTCAGAAAACCGTCCGGAGATAATGTGAGGAGGAGCCTTCTAATGGCGTCGAAGAGATGGAGGCAGGAGCAAAAAGTTGTTAACAGGGAAGTCGTTGCACCCACACACGACACGAAGTGGAACGTGCAACGGAGAGTACCAGACATGCGTGCCGTTTGCAGCAAATCGCCAATGCCACAGATGATCGACAAGAATGTTTGCATCGAAAAGGGTCGAAAGAATGGGCAGCGCGGAAAGGGTGAAGGGAAGAAAAAGAAACATAATTCTGGTGCACAGAGACAGCATGAATCGCTTTGCATTGCAGAGGACGCCCTCGCACAGTGTATCGAGAGGAGACTTTCAGACGGGAGCAGCTCGATGGTTAACGACCTCGAAGACTTTCCGAAAGATCAGATAAACTCTCTCCCCGCAGTTCCCTACAAGGAAGCGAAGAGGGAAATAGTTGTTCTGTCCGACGCTACGTCGGTCGATAGGGCCGTTGCTGCTATAAGGGGCGAGCTGGCCAGCAGTCCACTGCAGATCAACGACGGTGGCGATGGGAGGAACAATTCCTTCTCCTACCTAGGATTCGACACAGAAACACGGCCGAAATACCACAAAGGCGGCGAGGGCTATCCACCGGCGTTGCTCCAGATTGCCACGACTACCACCGCATACCTATTTCGACTGTCGTTCCATGGCATGGCTGGGAATGGCGGAGCCATGACGAAGTCCCTCCTGGACCTCCTATCGGATGCGAGGGTGATCAAGGTTGGGGTGGGAATTCGCAACGACGTCGAGCAATTGAAACGCGAGCACGGTTCGGAATGCTGCGGCGACGGGACGTCGTACCTCGACCTGGGCGACCTCGTGAAACTGCGTTGGCCGAATCTGCGCAGACCCGGATTGCGAAACCTCACCGCCACCGTGCTCGGTTTGAGGCTGAGCAAGGCGCAGCAGATGAAGAACTGGGAGATGACGAAGCTTACGCCCGCGATGAAAGAGTACGCTGCCGCCGATGCCTGGGTTGCACTGGATTTGCTTTCAGCAATTGTCAAATGACTCGTGATAGCACCATGGGATTCATCAGTGAACCTCAACGATCTGAATGTGAGAGGCGTTGCTCACATTTTGTTGGCAACCTCACTCCTCGATTCACAATTAAATCTGTGGTAAACACCATCATGATCCATAATCCATCACTGAGAAGATGACCCCGTGTTGAGGGTTAGTGAATTGATGAGCTGTGTTTGGAATGCATCATTTTTCCATCATGATTGATGGAACGACGGGTTTCCGACCACTTTGTTGCAGTACATTTCGACAGATATTTTCCAACTGCTTGTTCTTTTGGTTGACGGTGGCATCTGAACTTCTTGCGAGCGGCAGCATTGAACCATGTGTCCACGCCATGTCTCATGATCGCATATCTTATTTTGCAGTAACTATGGCGCCATCCACATATCTTATTTTGTACCAACGATAAGGCGTCATATATGTATGTAGTTGATTGTTGCGTTTTGCTTCCAGAACAAAGTAATCTTTCCAATCGTCGCATGGCACGAAGTGGTCAAGTGGTGCGACTGTACCAAAACTGCAACACTTTCGGTCTAAGCATGTGTCCATAGAAACTGAAGCTGGTAATTGAGAGCCGCAATGATATCACCCGCAGCCGAAAGATAAAAAACGAGAGGGTAGGTTCATACCGGCACTCTTCTCACACCATGGAACCATGTGCCATGTGCCGTCACCCACCAAGAACACCCACTCACCCGTTGTCCGCGATCTCTTCGTCGGCACCAAGCACGCGTCATGAAGTGTAACAATCATGCATCCTTCTCCACAACCCCTACCATACCGACCATGGCATTTCTTCCGCGCCTGAGATGGGAAACTTGAGATCTAGACGAGACGAAGCCGACGGGCCCCGCCCATCTCACGGTGCAAACGATGCAATCAACGCGAGCGAGCAGCGAGCAGGACTGGTGCAACCTCTTTGGTGCAACTGCGTCTGCAAGCTAGCCACAAAAGAATTTTTGGCGCAGGCATGCGCCGTTGACTTGAAGTAAAAGGATTCTTGGATCTTCGATAGATCCGAAGTTCCGGGAACTCATGAAGCTCGGTCATGTGCAGCTTTTACTCAAAGCCCGATGCGTTTGTGATTACGTATGCATACCGACTCTCGCGTTGCAACACACGTCGCCATCTGCCCGGTCTCCGGAAAACGCGAGAATTGCTTACGTCACGCAACAGCGCTCTCTTCGGATCGGCTGACTTCGTCCGCATCGTCGTCGTCGCCGTTGCCTCGGTGCGTGTCCGCCATGGGCGGGGCGAGGGGGCGCATCTTCCTCTTGAGTCGGCAACCCTCCTCGCGATTCCGCCCTATCGTAGCCATACCCACCAATAATTAATATTGCAACCATGGTCAAGTACGCCAAGATCCTCGCCGCCGCCCTCCTCGTTGGCTCCGCCTCGGCCTTCGCCCCGGCCCCGTTCGCCCGCCCATCGATGGCCGTGCGCATGTCTGATGAGCCCGCCCCCCCCGCCGAGGCTCCCCCCGCCCCCGCCGCCCCCGTCAAGACCACGGCCATCGTCCCCATCAACGAGGAGACGGTCGAGTTCACCGCCGGCCTCCTCGGAGGAGCCGTCGGATTCGCCATCGGCGGACCCGTCCTCGGCGCCGTGGCCGCCGCCGCCGCCAACTACGCGTCCAAGACCGACGCCGAGGCCGGCGAGATCCTCTCCGCCGTCTCGAAGACCTCCATCGAGATCTTCAACTACTTCTCCAAGCTCGACTCCAAGTACGAGGTCCTCGATAAGGCCAAGGGACAGCTCGAGTCGGCCCTCGATAAGGTCAAGAGCAGCGAGGGCGCCAACCCGGAGACGATCGAGAAGATCGAGAGCGCGCTCGCCAGCACCAACGCTAAGATCTCGGAGATCAACGACGAGTACGACCTGGTCGGGACCGGAATGACCGCCCTCGGCGTCGTCGGGGATCTGGTGGAGAAGGCCATTATCAAGGCCGGGGAGCTGAACGAGGAGTACCAGCTGTCGTCTAAGGCGACGTCCGCCCTCTCGGATGCCATCGAGAAGGCGAAGGCCGCCAACAAATAAGCGGTCTGTGCCTTCGCAAACATCGCGTAATCTGGGCGCCGCCGGCGCCTCTCTTTCACGTTCCCCGCAGATTGGCGCAATTAGGTTTAGGTCATACGCTGGGGTGGGCGAGGAGGTGAGGTGGCCCCGTGCCCCAACTCGTGAACGACTGTGCCCGTCCTCTCAACTTTTTCAGAGGAGGGGCACTGCTTCCCCCCAACAGCTGAGTCAATAAGAAGAAAATCAAACCAATCACAAGGTACATTCACAACGCCCCTGCCGTTGTGTTGCTGAGAACACTGTATGGCCGTCCGCTATCATTATATCTGTAAAAATAAGTTGCAACATCTCTGGCATCATTGGCAGTGACGTGTCTCATCATCGTTGCAATGACCTTGGCTCTCTCGAGAGATATTCAACTTGAGGGTTGCCAGGCCAAGTCTTAGATCAGTTCACCACATATGTACATGAACTGAGGGCATGATGCTTCTTCATGCATCATGCAGGTCCCTTGCGAAAAAGCTCCTCAGTTGCCTCCATAGGCAGGTACGTCACATCACACGGGGGTGGAGGAGTTCAGATCTACAAAATGATGGAGCCATACCTTGAACCTGCCCATTTACAAGCATTTACATATGCCTGACTGATGTTACATATCAGGATTCAATAAGATATGTCACTTGTTTACAAGCATCAACACCTCAGCGCTCTACTCTGATTGGTTGCAGATAAAAAGAAACTGCTGGGTTGGAGTGTCCTGATGCACTGCTGTGGATGGGCATACACGACTATGTCAGTGGTGAGAGTATTCTTTGTGCTTGAGCCAACAATCGCACTGCCTCATGGTGTATGAAAAGTCTGGCACTGCATCAAGCGAGCATCAAGCAAACTTTTGTACACATATTTTACTGAACATTCAAATACGCCGCAGCAAACAGCCCGATCCCTGACAGCTCATACTAGTTCATTCTCCGTCAATAGGTGCAACAGCTCGCTTTTGATCACCTATCAATGAGCCATGCGCTATGAGCTCCAGCCTTCGTTACCTCTATCTTCGTGTCATCAGCAAAGCATTGCATTGTAGTATCAAAACTCAGTCATCTGTCCTAAAAGTAAGAGAGAGAGGCATCCCGATGTTACTCTGAGCACACATCTGAACCAATCTATGTATGTATCACAGCATCAAATCTTCATGCATTTCAAGTCAGACTGGACCTCGAGCTTCGTTGGCTTTGAAGGGATAGGAGAGTACAAATGGATTACAAGTTAGACTACAAGAGGATCGCATGTAGTGACAAAAGAAGCCGGGTCAAGTATTGAACATGGCTTGACCCACCCCCTTCCCAATTGGTAAACGGGTGAGGAGTGCTGGGTCGGATCTCTAATCGCTGCACTCGCTCAACCCTCTTCCCTCTTACGTTGCTGCATCAAAGACCGGAGTGAGCTATATCGAACTAGTGAACGACGGACATGACAGTGTGCTTGACTTGTACATGACCGATTGAGCGGTCAGGATCCGTGGGCATATCTTCTGGTGATTGCCAACACTCGTGGCATAGAGGAGGTGGGGTGACAGTTTTGAAGATTGGCTTAGAGAACTAATTGAGACCAAAGCACACCCATAGAGGCACCCTCTCCGATCGACTGAACTATACCCCGATCTCTCTTTTTGTTTTGTCGCCACAGCTACTTGCATGTGAGGAAGGCAAGAAGTTGTTCAAATATTTAGACTTGCCTCAGGATATGATAGATAGTTTGTTCAAGGCATTATCCTTAGGACATCAGAAGCAACTAAAAATTTATGCGCTTTGCCAAACCAGCCATGAGATATAGTTCGCATCAACAACCACCCGTCATCCGGCGCCGTCAAGTCATGATATCAGTCCAATGCCCTGGGATTCAACATCTTCGGTTCAGGTTCCACTGGACAGCTTTCAATGTCCTGCTCATTCCCCGCGTTCGCCACGAGCGACAATATAACCATCCAGAAAAACGACACCGATGCCACGAACAGGACGCGGAAATGTTCCGGTACAAACAAGAAGTTGATCAAAGATGCTGGCAACCAGAGACTCCAGTACTTCGTCAGTAGCCCGTTTTCTTTCACGTCCGAGATGTACTTTTGGACCGCTTCGCGTTTGGGATACCGGTACACTATTGCCTGGGTGATGTACGCTGGCGGCAACCAAAAGAGAGGAGCATTGATAAATCCATCAAACAAGGTCATTTTGACAGCCATGAGTACACCTTTCTCCGCCGTTCCAAACAGCAATGGAAACACTTTGTTGTACATAATTTCAACTGTGACACCCAGAATCAGCCCACTGTACAACACCATGGCCAGGTTGCGCTTGACATTAAACTTAGTCTCGCAAACGTCGCGATACCTATGATAAACATTCCGCAGTGAAATTGGTGATGCAAACCAGTGGTTTATTTACAAGTCCGGAAAGCAAATTCGAGTGCATAAACTCGTATGTGACTTACTGTGCCATGCTGTCCGCGAACGCCGCCTTTGTGCCACATGTCAAGAAACCGGCGACGAGTGGGAAGGCCTTGTAGAATTTGGAAATGCCCGTTCCAACAGCCGATATTCCAGAGAGAAATGCCGTAGGCTCAGCGGCCAAAGCAGACGTCGATGCGATGTTGCTCCTACCCTGGCCGCCGACCCTCGCTGTTCTATACAAACCACTCGTCTTCCTCGCGTTGGTGTTCACTGTAATGAGAGGAGGTAAATGATGTCGTACCTGCAGCGATCGCACATTTCGGCTAGGGCTAAAGGACGAAGTGCATCTGAATGAAGCACATAATGCCAGCAGCATCATCACTGCCTTCGAGATCACGCCGTTGATGCAGGGGACGCTCATGGTCAATTCTGAATCAGAATTCTGCAAGTATTCAGTGTTCAGGCACGGTCTACCGCGGGGCGGGCAGGCAGGGCTGCTCTTCCAATATTATCCGACCTCCTTCATTCGATGTTTATTTCGCAGCGAGCGAGGATTGGGACGGGGAACTACTGCTGCGAGACTGCGAGATGGGGACTATGGAGAAGCAGGGGGGGGGGGGGCGCGGGGACGGATCGAAGTCGAACTGAAACTGCGCCGTGACATGATACACACCAAAAGGATTCACCTTGGCTGGATTCAAGCCTGTTCAAGCAAGGTTCAAGCAGCGCAGAAAAACGCAGATGTGCGCCGCTTCAGGCGAGAGATGTGGGATTCAGCTATCTAACGCACATTGCCTCAAAGTACGGTAATGTGTAACATTTTAGATAATTAATCTCATTTTCACCCAACATACCTATCTATTGATGGATTTTATTTTTTGAGGAATGAGAAATGTGTACGTACAATCGAATACATAAAGGCTAAAGTCTTGGCGAATTGTGTAAAAATATCCAAGCCTCGTAGAAGATTATTGCTGTGTGCATGCAGCCCCGCGAAATGAAACATCACATTCTCACAATGGTACGTTAGAATAGGTATTAGGGTTAGGGCTAGAGGTCTGTCATAACTGCATCTCACATGTTCTATGATGATGATGAGGGACAAGATGTTTTTTTTTTAGAGGACCACCACAAGAACCCACCCCACTTAGCTTGGAATGAATTGGACCAATCTCGGTCAATAGGTGCGCCGGCGATGGCAGCCAGAGTTGGATGCATATGGGACAAACCCCCTGTGCCTGTGATGCCCTCGGGGTCGGGGTAGTGCCGTGGGTCGAATCGACCGCCTACGAGATTCGATATAGCTACCTTGGTGCCCGTCATGGTGGCAGACACTCTACACGGGCGGAAATATGTAATGGTAATGGGTACCGGCAGGTCCACCCCCACGTGCTTCACGGATCGGGGAGGTAGACCGGCCTGCGTACACTATGCATCTGGTACGCTCTATGCAGCGGTCTACGGTCCGTCCCTATGTAGGAACTATACTAGGTATGACTGAGTTGCTGTCTGATTTGGGAAAAATAAGCTCTCATTCAACGGTGGTTCTCTAAAAACACTCGGCTTACAAGGCACGAAAATTATGTAGATAAGATATATGAACTGATATGAATATGAATTTATGAATATGCGATAGTTCTGAAAATAATTACCATTCTGTAATCCCAAAAACATTTCCTTAAAAATCATAGCATGGTCTTTGAGTTAGAGTAGATTAACTACAAAAGTCTATTCTTGTCTTGTCTGTCATATGTAAGTGTTTTTGTTTTTGTGCACCAAGATATGTGACAACAAATCCCACCAAGATATACGTGCTGAAGATCACATCCAGATAGGTACAGATGCAAAACAAACATACCAAGATCGATACCTGCAGAACAGATCACACTAATAGATCACAAGATGACAAAATTCGAAAGCGAAAATGATGAGATTGACCAAGGAAGCTTGCAGCTGCCGTCAACAACAATGATGTTGATGATGATGATGATGATGATGATGATGATGATGTTCAAATAATCAACAACAGTGGGGCTCTAATACTACGGCACGAATGTAGTAACTTCTAGTGCTTGATCCTATTTCGGTTCATATAGGTTCACAGCGCTCTAGCTTCACCACTAGTGTGTCCACAAACATTTTTACATGGTGTGTACGGGCTCTAGTATATATCCCTGGATTGTCAAAAACTTCATTTTGTTTTCCTACGTAGACTTGGTACAAATTCACCCTCCCGCCAAAATCTGTGCAACCGGCCAAGCAATCAAACATTTACCGATGTTTGGAATGTCAAATACTCTGGATGTCAAAATGTTTGGAGACTGACTGTAATTTGAAACACCATCTAGATGGTTTTGGGCAAAGCATTCATTCTGCTCCAGATATTGCACAGAAGCAGGTTTGACATGATTTGGTTGAATTGCAACAGTGGTCATTCTTGTTAATAAATCAAACAAACGCATTTGCTCCCTGCCAGTACTATTAAAACCCCGAATGCAATCTTAATAATCTATGAGGGTAGGGGAGCAACCTTAACAGCGCCTGCTACAACTTTCCATCCTCCTGCATGTCTCGCGCCAACTTCCTGGCGCCCGCCCTCCGGATCGCTCCCTCCTTTGCCTCCTGCTCCTCCATCCGATTCCTCAAATCCACTAGATATCCATCCTCGTATTCTGCGGCCGCCCTCTTCACCACCTCCCAGAACTCGCCCACGCCCTCCCCCGTCGCCGCCGACACCCCCACCTTGTGCAGGTGGCCGTAAAACTCGTCCAGGACCAGACTCAGACTCCGCGTGAGGGAGGCGTAGTACCCGCTACCGCCCGCCATCTCCTCCGAATGCCCCCCGTCCCCGGAGGAAGCATCGTCCAAGGCCTCCTGAAAGCTCTCGTAATCCTCCATCCACTCCTTCACGAATTCGCATCCCACCACGTCCGTCTTGTTCAGCACCACGACCATGGGCAACTTGGCACGGTAGAGCATGCTGCAGGCATAGAGCATGTTGGACATGAAGGTGTGTACGGATGCGGCGCACCGGGGCGTGTCCACGACGAAGGCCAGTACGGTGGGGAAGGCGGTGGCGAGGGCGGATGTGACGATGGTGCCTGAGGCGGACCACGTGAAAGCCTCTATTTGGCCGGGAGTGTCGACCAGGATGTAGTCGAGAGGGTTTTTCTTGGGGGTGTCTGCGGTTTCCTCCTCGGCTGGAGACTCGGTTTTTGATTCCGCAGCATTGTCACTGTTGCCCTTCTCTGCGCTTTCGCCCACGTTGTCCCCATCTCCCTCGCCGCCAGATCCGAAAGCCCTCCGTTCCAAAATGTCCATGACCTGATCGAACTTCGTAGCGAACAGATTCAAACACGTCAATATCGCCCCGTTCGGCCCCAGCTTGTGCTGTCTCATGACCTCGATATAATCGACCGTATCTCGTATGTCGATGCTCGAGCTGAAGGGGACGTACTTCGCGGCCGGATCGAGGTTTATCGCATATCCCGCCCGAGAGGAGGAGGAGGAGGAGGATTGTTCTTTTGTGCTGGTGGCGGGTGACGACGTTTCCGACTTTTCCGCGCCCGCCTCCGCTGGCGAGGATGTCGACGGTGACGGCGTTGCGGAGGCTTCCTCGCCATCGACGCCCGCTCCTTCCCCTCCCGCCCGAGCCTCGAGGGCCAACGACTCCTGCAGCTGCGCCATCAGCGTCGTCTTACCGCTCCCGGCCATACCCACGACGATGACGCATATCGGATCGTCGTTGGCGCCATCGTCGCCCCCGGGCGTTAACGAGGCGGCGGCGCGGCGTTTTAGAATGGGGACCTTGTCCATCTCTTTCGGCTCTTTCCTACTGGATGGATGCTGCTGCTGAATGATGGCGATGCCTTCGCGCCGTCGTTGATGGTCGGGCGGCGGGTAGCGGGTAGGCGGTATTGTAGGGGGCGGGCGGGGTTTGAGTTTATTTTTGATGCCAACGCACGGAGCACGGCCAAATAAAGTTGATGCTTGAATGATGCTTCGAGTTGACTTCGTCTGTCCTTCTCCTCGACATGAAATATGTACCACTTTGGGCGCGCAGTACCCTTGATAATCGTACCAAGATCGTACGTATGTCGATGATCCAAATGTGTATCTGATCACCCTATGTGTACCTACATACCATACCTACCCCCAATGTTGATTTAGTGAGGTTCAGGTTCAGATCTGTTCAATTTTTTGGATCGGGAGTGGACGGAAGTAGTTTTAGGCACGATAGTTGTGGTATCGTATGGAAAACTTCCGGGGGCGGGCGATATCGGCGTGTGATGGCTATGCACTGCCCCCTGCCCGATCTTGCGCCACAATGGACGCTGGATCAAAGACATCACCTCTGGACAGTGATGGGACCACATACTGATATATTTCGCCTCTTTGTTCACCGGGTCAGATCCAGAACCTTCTGGAGCACAGGCATAAGATAGTTTTTTGTATGAGAGCCAACTTTCTGCTTACTAGACACGGGGTTTAGAAAGGCATGGCTCAAAAATCGGTCACGGTCACAAACAAAAAGACGAATTCATACACATGCCAGACCGGACCCCAAAATCAGAGGGTTGGCCCTCCAGATTCTCGCTTCGCATACGTGATCGTTAGCATCTCTCTTCTTCATTCTCCTCTTTTCGGCATTTACACGAAGTAATCTCCGGCAATGTTCTTGGCATAACCGGTCCCCGGAACGCCGTAAATGACTCTGCTGCTCAGCACGCCGTCGAGCATGGTGATCTTCTCCTGCGCCCCCTTGAAGTCAAAGACGTCGTGTCCCGAGATGTCCACGTCGACGACGTTGTACGCCACGTCTCCCCTACTCTGGTTGATCTGCTGAAGGATGTTGAGGTCGGCCCCGGCGAAGACCTCGGAGATGTGGGCGAGCATGCCCGGCTTGTTCTGGGTGATGACGGTGAATCGGATGGACTTTTCGGGGGCGGCCGAGAGCTGGGTGTCGGGGAAGTTGACGGAGTTGCGGATGGTTCCGAACTCGAGGTACTCGCGGATGGTCTGGGCGGCCATGGAGGCGGCGGCGTCCTCGGCCTCGTAGGTGGAGGCGCCGAGGTGGGGGATGATGGTGGAGTTGGAGTGGTTCCAGAGCTCGTCATCGGGGAAGTCCGAGACGTACCTTTGATTGCAAAGAGAAGAGGAAGCAGGCGAATTAGATGTTTTCGGAATACACCAACCATGAGAATTGAAGTAAAGACTGTCCGAATGACAAGCGAGGACTCGTTCACTGCTCGTGTTTGTCTGCCCCGCCGACACCTTGACACGTCAAGACATAGATCACCGAAACTTGGCCTGTAGTCAGTTTCACTCTTGACTCTGATTGTGGACCTGCCCATGAGTTGCATGACCGCGGTAGCGACGCCTTCCAGTAGCTGGGATGGCCACAAATTGTTCTATCGCCCACGCCTATACCTCGCCTTCTCCCCGATGCGAGATCCAACGGCAAGGAGTAAAATAAAAATTCACAGCCAAATGACTCACTTTCCGTCGTTGCTGTCGAGGTGCGCCTTGAGCGCCTCGCTATCCACGAGCTCCCCCCTGGCGAAGTTCAGCAGCACCGCGCCGTTCTTCAAGTTTCCCACGACCTCCTTCCCGATGATGCCGTGCGTCCCCCCCTCTCCCTTGATGTACGGGATGTTCAGACTGACGTAATCCGCATCCCTCACCGCGTTCACGATGCTGTCGGCGAGCTCGATGGAGCGGGGGAGCTTGAGCGCGTTCTCGATGCTGAGTCCCGGGTCGTACCCGACCACGCTCATGCCGAGGTTCTCGGCGTCGCGGGCGGTGGAGGCCCCGATGTGCCCCAGCCCGATGACGGCCAGGGTCTTGCCCTTGATCTCCCGCCCCCCGAAGAGGGCCTTGTCCTTCTCGACCCGCTCGCGTGCGAGTCCCTGCTCTCCGAGGCTGGTCATGTGGTTGATCCCGTCGACGATGCGGCGGGATCCGAGGAGCATGCCGGCGAGCACGAGTTCCTTGACGGCGTTGGCGTTCGCGCCGGGGGTGTTGAAGACGGGGATCCCGAGCTCCGTCATCCGGGCGACGGGGACGTTGTTGGTGCCGGCGCCGCACCGGGCGATGGCGCGGACGGTGTGCGGGACCTCCTCCTCCTGGAGCTTGTGGCTCCTGAGGAGGATGGCGTGGGCGTTGGCCGCGCTGGCGCCCTCCTTGATCTCGTACTGCTCGCCGGGGAAGCCGGCGAGGCCCACGGGGGAGATCTTGTTGTAGGTGCCGATTTGGAACTTCCCGGGCTTGTAGGACTCGGCGTCGCCGTAGGTCTTCCAGTCGCCGCGGCCGTGCTCGACGGAGACGTCGGCGAGGGAGGGGGCGGTGGAGGAGACGGCGCGGCGGGTCGTCTCGCGGGCGGCGAGGGAGGCCGCCTTCGAGGCTGATTGGCGGACGGCGGGGATCATTGTCGTCGTCGCTATTGGTATTGGATAGGATTCGAAGAGAGTGGAGAGTGGGTGACAAAATGGGAATGGAGAGGGAGGAGGTGAATGACGAGGCCGGGGGAGATGGATGGCTTTCGCGGAGAGTGCTTCGACGGAATGATTCACCGGAGCAAAGCAAGCGAGCCCTAAACGGATGGATCTTTTCCATTTTTTTTTATATATATGTGTATTGTGTGGAGGAGGAGAACGTGCATCATCATCGATCGCTCACGCGGTGCATTTTTGCTGTGCGTGGATGATGGGAAAGATCCCGTTCTAGATTCCATACTATTGATTCCCACGTGAAAAACGGAACCCCATGATATCTTTGGGATTTGTGCTCATTTGTGACCAAGATTTGGACGGTTCTCGTTTATGCATTTTTTGGCGCGTCGATGAAAATGCCGAGAATCCTTCGGCCGCGATGACGTCAGATGAGGTGTCGTTGTTGGGTTCCACTTGGAGGTACAATTATACGCAGCAGCGCGCAAGCTTCGTGGAATGGTGGAATTTCACCAAGTCCATCCCGTTGATATAAACAACATACCTATGTACATACCTATGTACATGACCTGGACAGGAGAGAAACACTTTGTTGTGCGATATGTACCTCTAGGTATTGTACATCTGGAACAGGTTTTATTGTTACTATGTAGTGGGGATACTCTAGCTAGCAGCACTATCCCCCCATCGTCTAAACTGTAAAATTTTACACCTGAGCTATTTTTCCCAAAGCCCAAAAAACGGCCTAAAGCTAAAGTGTAAAATCTTACTCTTTAGGGCGATATTTGGTGCCCTCTCCCACGCTCGACACCGAGCACCCCAAGGGTTCCACGGCTTATTGAGACCTGATTATGCCTTTATTGGTGAGTCATAGAGATAGGATTTGAGCACGGACGGCTTTCAATTCAAGGGTCGATTTGAGTTGTATCATGTGTTTGTGTTTGCGCTCAAAAATATTTTCGGCGCAAACCACAAAAGCACAAAACGCATCGATTGGCTAAAATCCCGTTGGTGGCTTGCCTAGTACCCACATTGCCTTAGAAAATGTGTGCGGTTCTTTGAAACGTGACTAGTCTGCAGATCCGGCCTCAAAAACGTGACCAGTCCAGAACTTGAAAACGTGACGGTCTCGTTTTCAAAAATGGCTCGCGATAGCGTTCAAAATTGTTCGCGATAACACTTTTCGTGCGGTGACGCCCCCCAAAATCCGTGATTTTTGAAAACGTGTACGATTTTTATAAACGTGACTAGACTTCAAAAAGTGGCTTAGAAAGGTGACCAGTCCCAAAGTTGAAAACATGACGGTCACGTTTTCTAAGACAATATAGGTAATGTTGTTATTGTTAGGTATTTCTAAAGTGTAAAATGTTACACTTTATTAAAATGGTGTTTATCTATATAAAAAATATGTAAAATGTTACTCTTTAGACTCATCTAGTAGATTTACTAGACGATGCCAAAAATGATCAACATCAACAAAGTTCGGCTAGCCACAGGACCCCGACAAAGACCCCCCATTCGTACCAAGGTATGAAACCATTTATTTGAGGCCCATACCAATACCGAGTGGTTTCTTTCATATTTGGTCTACAGCTACAGGCACCGGGAACATGAACTATTGCACTCTTACAAATATAGTGTAAAATTTTACACTATAGATATTGGTGGGGGGATATTCAGTATCAGTGTGCAGTAATTTTTAACAGCTAAAGTCGTAACGGTGCATATATGTGCCAAAAACTACTACTACTAGCTTCATAGATAGTACTGTAACTGTAAAGCTAGGCATATTTTTGCCCCTACCAGCCCCTTCATTTGACTTTGAATGTGTGTTGTTTGTAGTGATTTTAATATGGCAAAAAGCCATGTTCTGACTCCAAGAAGTTGCCATTTCCAGCAAAAATCAAGGACCGTGGTGGAAATTAACACAAAAACATTTTTGTTTTTGAAATGAATACTGCATCCACGATAGTTTTTGATAACTTCAAACCCCATCCGATCACCTTGCTCCTTCGCTATGTAGAGGCTTCAGGAGTTTTCCATTGATATGTATGCAATATCAGCATGAGCATTCTGTAGCCCCTCCACCTCCAAATATCGATATTGAGTATTTCATGCAGTCAGTATCAGTATTGAATGCATTCCAAATCCAAACACAAACATAAATACAGTAGTAATTGGTGGCAGTTATCACCGCGGGTGGCATCACTTGAAATGAACGCTTGAGCTTGAGGGTGCATAGCTCTCTAGAGTGAGGTAGGTACCTATGATCGATGTGTGAAAGCTGGTGAAAGCACATCAGAGTGCATTGATGGCCTTTTGCCTTTTGCTCTCTTGTTTCCAGGGTTGAGAGTTGGGAACTCAGATCTGCCCACACCACCACTATCTTCACTCAATGCAAATTTCACCCATGAATGATCCTTTTTGAGTCATGAACATGTGGAAGTACCGTCGTCGTCCAGAAGAGACAGACGCGAACTCCGGAGCTTCCGATTTTGCTTGGTAAAATGATCACTATTTCTACGTACATCGAACATGGGAATAGTACAAGATGCTCGTATCTCGTACCTTCTGCTTCTGTCTCGATGCGAACGAGCGGAATCAAGAAGAAGAACACACCAGAGCCATCGCATTGCATCGCATCCTCTTGCTTGCATGTCACATACAAGTCGTCACAAGCAAGTCACAAGCAAGCGCCGCGCCGCGCGCTGGCCGCCGCCGCCGCCATCGTTGGAAAGAACATTGCCGGCCAACCCCAGAGTCGTCGGCCTTGTCGTCGGGACACAATCGATGAACGAATGAAACCAATCGACTCGATAAAACGAGCAACGCGAAGAATAGCTGTAGAGAGAGAGGGGAGAGGGCGCCCGGCGAACGAAACGATACGACGACGACGATGGACCGCACCGCGACGAGACCGCTCGAGGGCAGTCGACGCAGGAGGCGAAGGCCGGAGGGACCCCCGCGGCGCCCGCCCGCCGCCACCCGGGTCGGCGCCCCGGGGAGCCTCCTGGCATTGGCCGCGGCCCTCCTCCTCCTTCCCGACGCCGACGTCGTCGCGCCGGTCGACTCCCTGACCATAACGACGTTCAACATCCTGGCGCCCGTCCATCGAACTTGGATCCCCCCCCCTC